>JAVJIF010011658.1:0-106691 GCA_038442645.1 Agave tequilana | reverse complement strand
GACTTCAATAATCAGGAGTCTAATTTCCCTCCAAAACAGTACTCCTTCAGAGACGATCAGATGGTCACGATATTCCATTTGCTCCACAAAGGGAATAAAATGAAGATGCCGGATGCTCGGCGTTCCAATGAGATAGGACGCACAAATGACCCCAATACTGTCTCTATCACAGGATGATTCACCATCCTACCGACAAGTGCTATGTCCTCAAAGATAGAATTCAAGCCTTGGTCGAGGCCGGAGTACTGACACTAAAGTCAGAGCAAAAGAAAGTCACTGCCAATATGGTGACCCTCGAGTTCGGCAAAACCCCAAAGGTCACAATTCCTGACGGGACTTATCCAGTCCCTGCACCACGGTTGGAAGTCAAGCATCCTCCTGCTAAAACTCAAGATAATAAGGGTCTTGTTCCCTTAACATTGAAAATAGGGGAAGTCATGTGGATACACCCAGACCTCGTCCAAAACGTACAGTGGGATTCAAAGAAGCCCAAGTCAAAGGGCAAATTTTGCAATGTCATCTCCATCCTTCCAGACGACGACAATCTTACGTTAGCTTCCCTCAGTGATTCAGAAGGAGAAAAGCATGCTTGCACAACGCAGACCGACGTACCTCAGCCGATGGGCACCCGATCTGAAAAATCATACTTAAGGCAGTATGAGAAGTCTACTGACGAGATACAACAGCAAACAATGTCAGTACAAATACTAGCATCCGCTCCAGTTCCAACCAAGGGAAAGGAGAAGCCTAAGGAAGTCCGGTTCGACCATGCCCTGAAGAAACCTTCAGGCCAGGGCTTGACATGCCCTTTCGTTTTGACATATTGGCTCAGCTGGCTAATATCCCAGCTCGTATTACAATACACGAGCTCCTTCGTCTCTCAAAAGAGACAAGAAAAGCACTTAGAGATGCGCTGGCTAATTTAGAATCATTCCTGACATGCATGCCAGAGGTCCCTAACGATGACGCTCAGTCTTCTTGCCCAGAATGTCATCATGTACAATCAAAGGTGCTCGCTATTACCTTCACAGCGGAAGATATGCTTCTCAAAGATAACAAGCACGATCGACCTCTGTACTACACCGGATATATCGGTTCAACATGCATTGAAAGAGTACAAGTCGACCCGGGGTCTGCACTCAGCATCATCCCCAAAAGGTTACTTTACTTCCTCGGTATACCGCTGTATAGGTTGTCCGCAACCACCACTACAATATACGGTTTCAATGCCAGGAGTAGTCATCCACTTGGAAAAATTCGACTCCGTTGCCGAATCGGGAGCTTGAAGTCAGAAGTGACATGTTATGTCATTGACGCCGACACGTCATATAACCTGCTGCTAGGACGACCATGGATCCACGCCAATTGGATCGTGCCCTCCACTCTGCACCAGTGCTTCAAATATGTTGAAGATGACACGACAGTACGAACTGTCTTTGCTGAAAAGCAACCATTCAAAGGGGTGAAAAATTACTTCACTGATGCTCTCTTGTATCAAGAGGCCGGTGAAACACCCAAAAAACCATTGCCAGATGATGATGAAAGTGACAATGAGGCGGATTCAGAATCTGAAGCAGGCATGCTAGCCATTTGATTGGTGAACCAATTATAGCATGTCTTAATAATCCCCAATGTAATACTCCTTCTGAAGATGAAGGTGAATGGGTAATTAATGATAATATTTCTTTCGATTATCCTACGAGTGTTGGGCTGTTTGAATCCATTACGGATAGCTCTTGCACATGCCTTTGCATAAACCAAGTGCGTCCAGTATACCCATGGAAGCTATAGAAGGGGCCACGCTAGTGAACCCTTCATCCAAAGAAGGTCAGTTACCGATAATTTTCGGTAGAACCCAACTATGGGGACCCATAACCGCAGATTCAAGTTCAGACTCAGACATTTCACAATTCTTTCATTACGCGCGGCCAGCGCGCCATATTATGAAGAAAATGGGATACGACCTAGAGCATGGAGAAGGCCTGAATTTTGAAAAGGAAGGCGTAGCTTGCTGCGTAAGTTTGTGCCAAAAGGGAAGCCTGCAAATTACTATGATAGTACACGCAGGGGGTTGGGATACGTTACACCCACATCGTCAGCAACGGTTCAATTCACAAACGATGAACCAATTCCATCACATTCAGCCTCATCCTCCGAATGGGACTCAGACATTAGTGTGGGAATGATGTTCGAAAATCTCACCATTAATATGACTTCAAGCAGTCAATTGGAGCCTGCAGAAGCTACTGATGAGAAACTATGTGCCCAGTCATTAGGCCTCCAATGGGAAAAAAGATTCGAACTGCGCGAACCACCTACTGAAGACAAGGTGATGCAGGTCAACTTGGGTAGTCAAGACCACTCTAAGCCCATCTTTATAAGTGAAAGCTTATCACTTACAGAAAAGGAAGAATTGATAATACTCGTAAAAGAGTATATAGACGTCTTCGCATGGAGCTACGAAGACATGCCCGGACTCGATCCACAAGTCGTCATGCACCGTCTGAACATCTAGCCCGACGCCAAGCCAGTCAAGCAGCAACAACATCAGTTCGCCCAAACATTATGGAAGCTATTGAGGCCGAAGTCCATAAGCTCATTGCATGTGGCTTCATTCGGGAGGAACAACATCCAGATTGGGTTGCTAATATTGTTCCCGTCCTCAAGAAGAACGGAAAGATACGGATCTGCATGGACTACCGTGATCTCAATACGGCTTGTCCTAAGGACGAATTCCCACTGCCCATCACTGATGTCATGATTGACAACACCTGTGGATTCGAAAGAATGTCTTTCATGGACGGCTTTTCAAGGTACAACCAGATTAAGATGTATCCCGACGACGAGAAGCATACTTCGTTCCGAACACCATTGGGGGTATACTGCTACACTGTAATGCCCTTCGGACTGAAGAACGCCGAGCAACCTATCAGCGGGTAATGAGTACAATCTTCCGCGATCATCTCTGAAGAACGGTAGAATACTATGTCGACGACATTGCTGTCAAAAGCCGCAATAAGAATGACCATCTTCGTGACTTAAGAATAATGTTCGACATAATGCGGGCTCATCAACTGAAGATGAACCCGGCAAATCCTTCTTGGGAGTGTCAAGTGGCAAGTTCCTTGAATTTATTGTTACATCAAAAGGAATTCATCTTGACCCAGACAAGGTCAAAGCCATTCAGAGCATGCATCCACCGAGGAATCTTAAAGAGCTCAGAGGCTTGCAGGGTAGACTGGCTTATATCAGAAGATTCATCGCAAATCTCTCTGGCCGCTGTCACCGTTCACCCGACTCATGAAAAAGGGTACTTCCTTCGTATGGGATCAAGCTTGTCAGGAAGCTTATGAAGACATCAAGAGATATCTCACAAAACCTCCAGTCTTAGTGGCTCCCACATCAGGGAAACTATTCTTGCTTTATGTGAAAGCTATGGATCATTCTCTCGGTGCCCTCCTTGATCAAAAGGATGACAATGGTCACGAGCAGGCTATTTATTATCTGAGCAGGACTCTGATAGGGGCAGAATCTCGCTATAATCCTATCGAGAAAGAGTGTTTAGCTCTTGTCTTTGCTGTTCAGAAGACACGACATTATTTGGTCGGCCAACCATACATGTCATCTCCAGAGTGAATCCTTTGCGCCTTCTCATGACGAAGCCAGGATCATTGAATTCAAGATTAGCTAAATGGGCGCTTCTTTTGTCTCAATACAACATGATCTTTACCCCACAGAAGGCGGTTAAAGGCCAGGCCCTTGCAGAGTTCTTGGCTGCTCATCCAGTTCCGGAAAACTCAAAACTTCACGAAGATATCCCAGATGAAGTCTTCGAGTCTAATACAACCTCAGAGGAAGAAGTGTGGCAGATGTTCTTCGATGGGGCATCACGAATAGGCCCTAAAGGTAAGATCATTACCGGAGTGGGGGTCGTGTTCATCTCCCCACAGAATCACGTCCTTCCTAGAGCATTCTCTCTGACGGAATCATGCTCCAACAATGTAGCAGAATATAATGCTCTGCTCATTGGTCTTCAGCTCGCCCATGGAATAGGGGTACGCTACCTTGAAGCCTACGGCGATTCAAAACTGATTATCAATCAGGTTAAAGGCGAATATGAAGTTCGCCACGAGGATTTGGTGCCTTATTACCACACGGTCGTCGAATTGGCTAATCTATTTGAAGGCTTCTACATCGGGCACGTGTCACGATCTTAAAATACCAAGGCAGACGCTCTTGCTGCATTAGCAACAACACTAGCCTTACCAGCCGACACCGAGTATCACCTCACAGTGACAACTCAACACCTTGTATGCTCTAAGCATATGTTAAGAATCCGAGAAGTCTATAATGTCTCCATGGATCTTGAGCCGAGAGATTGGCGATTTCCTCTCATCGACTATGCTTTACATGGACTGCTACCAGACGATCCTAAAGAAGCGACATCTATCAGACGAAGGTCTCTCTGTTTCTACTATGATCCAACTCTGAAGACACTTTACCGTCGTTCATATGACGACATCCTCCTCCGTTGCCTTTCTAATTCAGAGGCACAGGAAGTGCTTAAAGAAGCACGCGACGGCATTTACGGAGCTCATCAGCCAGGTCCAAAGCTCAAAGACAGGTTACATAGGCTCGGATACTATTGGCCAACCATGATAGCCGATGCCATCCAATACGCACGAAGGTGTAAAACATGCCAGATTCATGCGGACTTCATACACCAGCTTTCGGAGTTGCTCCACCCAACTGTTGCTTCATGGTCGTTCGAAGCATGGGGAATTGACGTCGTAGGGCCAATCAGCCCTTCTTCGACAAGGAGTCACCGATTTATCTTGGCAATAACCGACTACTTTTCAAAGTGGGCGGAAGCTATACCACTGGTTGAAGTCAAAACCTCTAACGTGGTTAATTTCATCAAACACCATGTTATCCATCGATTTGGTGTCCCTAGGCGGATCATCCATGACAATGGTCCCCAATTCATAAGCCAGGTATTCTATCGGTTCTGTGATAAATACCGAATTCAGAATATGGCATCGACTGCCTATAATCCCGCCGCTAATGGCTTGGCGGAAGCATTCAACAAAACAATCATCAAGCTACTCAAGAAGTTCATCTCCTCGAATAAGCGAGATTGGACGAAAAGCTTGGTGAATGTCTTTGGGCCTACCGAACCACGGTTCAAACACTGACAGGCAATACACCTTTTTCCCTAGTGTACGGGTGTGAAGCAGTCATCCCGTTGGAAATCCGGATGCCGTCATTGCGAGTCGCTCTAATGACTAAGATCACATCAGAGGACAATGATCGGTTGCGTCTTCAATAGCTCGAAGCCCTAGATGAGAAGCAACTACAAGCTCAGCAACACATCGAGCTGTATCAAGCTCGAATCTCAAAAGCCTTCAATAAGAAGGTCAAACAAATAGTCTTCAAGAAAGGAGATTTGGTTTTAACCGTCAGACGACCGATGATTATGACGCACAAGACCAAAGGCAAATTTCAGCCTAAATGGGAAGGACCGTTTGTAATAGAAACAGTCTATTCAAACGGAGCATACCGCCTTATGACTTCAGATGGCGACTTACTCATGTTGCCGATCAATGGCAAATTCTTAAAGAAGTACTATCCTTGATTAAGGACCCTTCTTATGATCAAGTTAACACCATACCTCTGATCAAAACCTTCATATCCAAGGTACATGCAAAGAGAACCTCTCTCTTCCTCCAAGCGAGATCATACAACCGTAAACCAGTAGGAACCTGGCCCTACACTGGTTGTCTCAAAGGAGAATCAAGTTACACATACGCTAACCAGATGGTCCAATATCCTTAACGATTAAGGAGAGAGGAAAATGTTGGCCTTTAAGCCCAACATAAGTCCTCGACAACTCATCATGCTGAGGGGAATAGCATGGCTAGCCCGACTCAAACGGTAGTTGGTAAAGGCATATCAAACCCGTTGACAGCTGAGGATTTGCTAAAAATCCTAAGGGACCTGTTCTCATTTGATTTCCCCCTCCAAAATCACTTACCAATTCTCATTCATAGAATGGTAAGACCATATATACATTTTACTGTTACGTTAACATTAAACCTATGACAGTGATTCTCTCATTTCTCCCCGTAAAAACGAGACCTCCAAAATCACTTACCAATTCTCATTCATAGAATGGTAAGACCACATATACATTTCACTGTTACGTTAACATTAAACCTATGACAGTGATTCTCTCGTTTCTCCCCGTAAAAATGAGACCTCCAAAATCACTTACCAATTCTCATTCATTGAATAGTAAGACCACATATACATTTCGCTATTACGTTAACATTAAACCTATGACAGTGATTCTCTCATTTCTACCCGTGAAAACGAGACCTTTTCCAAAATTTCACTGGAAAACCTTGAGCTTGGTGGCATCTCAATCGGTTATGTCATTGCGACCTCTGAACCAGCAGACAGCCAAGTCTCAATTTCAAGCTTGTTGACATTTACAAAAGACAAGTCTCAACCTTGAGCCTATTGACATTTACAAAAGACAAGTCTCGATACTTGTTGACATTTACAAAAGACAAGTATCACCAACCTTGAGCTTGGTGGCGTCTCAATCGGTTATGTCATTATGACCTCTGAACCAGCAGACAGCCAAGTCTCAATTTCGAGCTTGTTGACATTTACAAAAGACAAGTCTCAACCTTGAGCCTGTTGACATTTACAAAAGACAGGTCTCGATACTTGTTGACATTTGCAAAAGACAAGTATCACCAACCTTGAGCTTGGTGGCATCTCAATCGGTTATGTCATTGCGACCTCTGAACCAGCAGACAGCCAAGTCTCAATTTCTAGCTTGTTGACATTTACAAAAGACAAGTCTCAACCTTGAGCCTGTTGACATTTACAAAAGACAGGTCTCGATACTTGTTGACATTTATAAAAGACAAGTATCACCAACCTTGAGCTTGGTGGCGTCTCAATCGGTTACGTCATTGCGACCTCTGAACTAGCAGACAGCCAAGTCTTAATTTCGAGCTTGTTGACATTTTACAAAAGACAAGTCTCAACCTTGAGCCAGTTGACATTTACAAAAGACAGGTCTCGATACTTGTTGACATTTACAAAAGATAAGTATCACCAACCTTGAGCTTGGTGGCGTCTCAATCGGTTATGTCATTGTGACCTCTGAACCAGCAGACAGCCAAGTCTCAATTTTGAGCTTGTTGACATTTACAAAAGACAAGTCTTAACCTTGAGCCTGTTGACATTTACAAAAGACAGGTCTCGATACTTGTTGACATTTACAAAAGACAAGTATCACCAGCCTTGAGCTTGGTGGCGTCTCAATCGGTTATGTCATTGCGACCTCTGAACCAGCAGACAGCCAAGTCTCAACCTTGAGCCTGTTGATATTTACAAAAGACAGTTCTCACCCATACTTGTTGACATTTACAAAAGATAAGTATTACCGTTTTAGCCCCATAAAGGCTAATCTTGAGCTTGGTGGCTTCTCAACCGGTTACGTCAGTGCGACCTCTGAACCGGCAGATAGCCAAGTCTCATTATTCAATCCAACAAGGACTATGTTCTCAAGTGGCTGTGATACAACTTGGAAACGACAATTCAGTAGATAAAACAAGTTGGAGATTCGACAGGGAGTCAAAACAAAATTACTTTTATTGATTCCAAAAAGGAAGGGATACATGGAGGCACATATATTACAAGCTACGAGCGGACGTCATAAGATCTGATCCGTTCTTCAAGGAAGGCCAGCCTTGTCTTCTTATCATTAGCAGCCCTGACAAGCGCATGTGACCTCAGCTCAGCCTCGTTAAAATTCGTCGTCTGGGCCAAACGAGCCTCGACCTCGGCCAAGGTTGCCCTTTGAGCTAACCCCTGCCCGCGAGAGTTCGTCACTCTGAGCTTTAAGTTGCTTAAGCCGTGCAGTTTCTTCAAGACGTACTGGTTCAGCCTTGGATAAGAGAAGATTTCCCTTCCTAATCATCTCCTTGGCCTTCTCGATTTTGTCTTCGGCGTCAAGAAGAGCACTGTTAGAAGCATCTATGGCGTCCCCAACCTCTACTTGCCTTGTCTCCAAGGATTTCAAGTCCGAAGAAATGGCCTTAGCGGCTTCCTGAGCGGCAAGATGGGCTTCATGCATTTGAGCAACAAGGTGTGCAAGCTGCTCGTCAACCGAAGACTACAGGTCTGAACGGCTGAGACGGCGCCATTCCTCTACGTCCCTCTCAATTGGTCTACCAGAAGCTCTAATGCAGCGGCCTGGTTATCCCCTCCGAAGTCCCGGATACTCTCAATACTGCGAGAGAGGACCACCTTTAATGTAGAAAATGACATAGTCGAGCCTTTCAAGACCAGATCGATGGACCGCTTTAAGCCCTTATAAAAGCTGTCGACTATCTCAGCTACAAATTCATTTTCAGCCTCGGCCACTCCTGGCAGACGAGCAGCCTCAGAAGATTCCACCAGCCTTGTTGACATTACCGTGGAAGGAACAGCGGGAACACTGGCTGCAGCAGCATGGCAGGTCATCGGTGATCTTGGCAGAGTCCTCATTGAAATCAGTACACTAGCCACAACCGAGGTAGGACTATTGACCATTTCTTGGACAGCAAGCTCAACCACCAGCGTTAGGGAAGTAGGACTTGTAATCACCCTCAGCTCCGCACCTGGCAAAACTGATGGCACCTCACTCGTTGATATAGTTGGGAGTGAAGTTGCCTCCGTGACTACCGTCCCTTCAACCTCTGTTCCTCTGGCTGGCTCAGGCCGATAAGGGGGCAGGTCACCATACAAAGCATCCAACACAGCAGCATCCGTCGCGGTCGAAGTGCTCATGTCACCTCTGGACCCCTCGGGAAGATCGGTTGGCTCCCTTGAAGTTGACGCACCCAGAGGCGGAACACCTGCAACAAGACTGTGTTTAGGCAGGACACAACAAATAGTAAAAGTCAAAAGGTCGAAATAATACCAAAAGATGATGTCGCCTCAATCATTCCGGCGACCACATCAGTCTCTACAGGCTCCATCGGAAAATCTTTGGCGGAGTCAACACGGACAGCCGGCTCACCTTCGCTCGCCGAACCCTCCGTGGTCACCCAAGGGAGCTAGAAGTTTCGGAACTTCCCTTCGAAGTCCCGGCACCCGAAGGACCAACGTCAGCTGCATTACCTCCGGATTCTTCTGAGACGGCAAAATAGCCAGCCTCATCACCCTCTTTATAAGTGAACAGGGGATCATAATGTCCCCTTGTTCTTTGACGGCCTAAGCTCTCAGGCTTGTCACTGCCTCAGTTCCTGCATCACAAAACGAATGATGAGCTGTCTAAAACACATATAAGGTATATTACAAGGACGGAGTTGATTTTACCCAAGTCCGGAGCAATTTCGCCAGTCGCCGGTTCAGCAACTGACGGTTTAACTACTAATGGGACAAGAGGAGGAAGCGTCGCAGATGGTTCGCCCTCTACAACAACCGTAGGAGCTTGGCGACGGGGCTTCTTCACCAACTTCTTCCTACGAGACCCACCTGTCCGTTTGCGCTTAAGAGGAACGTCGGGATCCTCCTCCTCTGCTTCTTCTACATGTCTTGGGGGAGCTGTCCCCATCACACCAGAAACCAGCTGCAAGAGTCTCGGCACCTGCCTCCGCTTCGAAGCGAGGACTTTCCGCATCCGAGGCTTTGCTGTCATCGACAGCAACGAATTCTTCTATGCCCGGGACGCGAACCCTCTTACCTTCCCTTTTTTCAGAGACTTCCGCTTCAGCCGCTGAGAAATTAACTTCACACCAGAATTGTTAACAGTGAATCCGAGGGATGTGGAGTTGGAAGTTGCATACCACTGGCAGAAGCTCAGGGTCATTAGAAGGTTAGGAGTCCTCAACGGCATACGCAGCCGCGCCTCGGTACAACCTGTAATGAAGAATCGCCAGGTACGGGCTCCATCAATCAGGCTCCCCATGAAAACCAGATTAAGATTTGGGTTGCCCACGTATAGTTGGTCATATCCAAACTGTCGAGCAAACCCACTTAGAAAATAAGGCTCCAAGTAGCAAGTATCCCCGCTTCGGTATAATAAATGTGAGGGCCGATGCTGACCAGCCACTCAAAAATTCCCCGGCTCAGCGATGACTGCCCTTCCCCCGCGTCTTTGAACTCCTCATCATAGCCTGCATCCCGAATATGGGGGAAGCAGCGGAAAAGACTATAGACGTCATAGCGACGCACCAATTTACGGGCCTCAGCCACGTAAGTCTTTTGCCACGAACATCCTTCGAATCGGCGGAGGAGCGCCATTCGAACACCTTCGGGGGGTCCTCTCCAGCTTCAATCAAAGAGGGACAGTGCAGGGCGAACCACGCCATTAAATAAGTGTACGGCAGACCTATCCTGGGATTGAGTCCGTCGCGGGGCGAAATGGTCCCCTTTCCACGCTTCGTTGTTGGCGGCCTACAAAAAGCCTCCGTTAAGGCACGAAGGCCTCTCTGGATACAGCACACCATGGCCGGAAGAAGTCCCAGAGAACGACCGTGGACTAGACGAACAGCAGGCAGCAGGATGTTCGGATGAATGACGTCACCCGAGGAAGACGGTACCACACACCTCTTCAGCCAGACTGTCAAGAAGCCAGCCAGTAGTGCCTTCCGGGACATCGGCCGACGAGCCTGATGATGGAAACTCTGAAGAACATCGCCTTTTTCATAAGGACTGTCGTCTTCTTCCACAATTAGATCCCCTTGAGAATGCTTTTGCATCCAGCTAAAGATGTCTTCGTCAGTAACTCCACAATGAGCCGCTTCAGGAGTGTTTTCCGTATCGGGAAACAAATACTCTCCCCAGCTCTTCAAGCTGCATGAAGTTCCTTTACTGCTTCCATGCACACTTGAGAAAATGTACAAATGGCACATTAACTCCCCGTAGGTCTCAAACAAGGCGGGCTCCTGCTTCTCCAAAAGAGCCAATTCCGCCTCGCACGGGAAGTATTCTTCATATGGGAGAGACCCCAAGGGCAGAGCAGAGACTTCCCACATCTCATGCAGAGCCATACCCAGTTCGCCAACAGGGGTGAAGAAAGTCCATGTAGCCGGGCAGTACAAGTCGAAGATGGCGTAGAAGCACGCTATGCTCATCTGAATGCCGTAGTAGGTCGCTCTGACGGCCTCATGAAGGTTCAGCCTCTCCAGATCCTCCTCGAAATGAGCGAGGATGTATACAGTTAAATCCCTCCACCATGCCTTCGGAGGGTGAATCCAGACGGGAGTCCTGAAATCAGTGGCCGGATAGTTCCTATGAACTTTAAAGAATTGGTTGCCAAAGGTCAGCGCCACTGCAGGATTTTCTCCCACTGGGACCTCTCGCGATACATTCCCAGGATGTAGGCCCATTATGCAACGAAGAGGCCCTGCTCTTGCGTAACCAGGAGACTGAAGCATCAATTTCCCTACATGGACGGAGTCGATACTTCGGCTCACTTCCCACGACATCTTCCGAGCCTGCGTCATGCATTGGAAGGAAGACAAAGAAAAATGCCGCTTGTTAGACGGAAGATAGAATTTCTAGCCATTCAATTAGAAAATCCATTGCCACTCCCCAGCCAGCAGCTGGCGATCAGGGTCTGGCATGGCAACCCCAAACATGAAGTCGGGCTTCCTATAGGTTCGACGGTCAAAATCTTCAAGGGGAGCCATAGTCAGAATGCTCCTCGTGGTACGTTGATCCCCACCATAAATAAGCGTGTCTCGAACGAGAGAACTCCGCTCACTAAACAGAGAAGCCTGCCCATGGAATTGCAAGCTGACATTGTCGTCCAATCCCCTGGTCATCCCAAATAGATTGTTCAAAGGACCAGGAGTATGGTGCACTGCAGGAACAAAGAGAAACTATGATTAGTTCATCAGCCAAGCGAAGGCCTAAACAAAAACACAATTTCCACTAAGGCATAGCTTCGCTCTCCGAGCGAAGCTAGCATGACGATAGCTTCACCCCGAAGCTTAGCCTCGCAGTTGCAGTTAATTCCGCACTTCACAACAAAAACCAGATACAAGGAAATATCCAAGTGTTAGCTTCGCTTCAGAAGCTTAAACAGAATGCGATACAGCCCTGAGGATTAACTTCGTCAGAAGGATATTATGGTCAAAAAATCATTTTAAGGGCATTAAGGTCCTTTTCAGTCATGTTTGAAAGGACAGCTCCGCATCATGTTGTAAACAGCCTAAGGGATAGCTTCGCCTGGAAGCTCAAAGAAGAACCTTCAATTCTTGGGTTCCCGTTCAAGAAGCAAGGGAAATTCAGGGAACTGAATTCCCTAAAAATAACAGATCATAATTGATCATTTTTGGGTTCATCTAAAGACAGCCAGACATCGGCTTTAAAAGAGAGACGACAGTCTCTAATCGGAAGGGAAAGTTCCCTACCGGCGATTGGTCGTTCGATGACCGAAGGAGGAGAAGGACCCTCCACTGTAGAAGTTGCCACTTCTTTTTCCGCTCGTCTCTTGGGCGCCATTGAAGAACTGTGGAAGTTCTTAAACTCTTGAATGAAGAGGAAAGAAGAAGAAGAAAAAGAGTCAAAGTTCTCTGAAATTTTTTAAAGAGAAGTGATCCGTTCACTCTCAGCCCGATCGGACTTTTATAGGCCAATGAATGCCTGAAACGACGCCTCATAAAAAGCACGGGCCGTCGTTTCGAATTAATTTGAAATGGCGCCTAAAGCGCCTTCCCGAGAAGCGCTGATTCAGCCCCACTAAGGGCTAACTTCGCCATAAGTCAAATGCGGACTTCGCACAATACATCAATGACTTCGCCAGAAGGATTGCCTTAGCTTCGCTGAAGGCATAGGCCGAACTTCGCAGATATGCTAGCTTCGTTGGAAGCTCGTTCCTATTTCAGATGGAATCCTATCTTTAACCTCGCATGAAGTTTAGCTCCGCTAGCCGAATTAAAGATGAAGGCAAAGCAAAAATCAAATGAGCAGAAAATGAACTTTAATTGATTTAAAAGGAAAGGTACATTGATACTACATCAAGTTGTGTTTCATATAACAGAATCATTTGCTCAAGAGGCATACAAGTGGTCTTATCTACTTTCAAGCCAAACCAACTGGACACGAAAGGCCTTCCTCCTGCACAAGGTCGTAATCCTTCACATAATGGCAGATGGTGCCACCAGGACAGATGGTGCCATCAGGACAAGGCCGTGATCCTTCGCATAATGACAGATTTTGCCATCAGAAAGCTGGATCTTTCTTAAATTGGCAAAGGAAGTTGGATCGTCCTTGATGAACATTGGCAATGGAGGATCCGAGACCTTACAGGTGACGTCCGCTTTCCCGAAGTGGATCATCTCGGATAAGCGACTACCAGCCTCGCCTTGAAGTGGATCATCTCAGATAAGCGACTGCCAACCTCCTCTGGGACGCACAGCGGCTGCCCCAGTTGTTCCTCCTGCTTAGGATTTAAAGTTTCAACTGGAAAAGCAAGAGCAAATTTCCTAGTTTCTTTCATCAAGTCACAAGATTGGCGAACATAGCTCACTGCAATGTAAACCGGAACAAATTAGCAGTTAAACACAGGAGAAGCTACAAAAGAACTAAGTCAAATTCTTTGAGGCGAAGCAATCTGATTCAGTCAAGCATTGATTTCAGTTAAAGCAGAGGATAGCCTCGCTTGCACAGAGATGATGGCTAGCTCAACAAATGCCAAGTCCTAGCCTCGCCTATATGGCTAAGCCAGACTGATCCTGAGGGGCGCAGTCTTAGTCCCACCTATATGGCAAGACTGGCACAACTTTGAAGAGACTAAGTCCCGAGTTTTGCCTATGCAGCGGACTTAACACGCATGCAGTGATCTTTCTTTGATCAAGTCAAAATGATAGCTTCGCTAGGAAACTATGCTGAAATCCTTCTCTGCAGATCAGTTAAATGGAGAACAGGGAAATTAATCCCTGAAGCAGCTGATTAAAGCTAAAGCTAAACTAAGGGAGATGAACTCCCTAAAAGTTCAATGGTAAGGTCTCTGAATGATCGAGACTTACTGTTCCTTGGCCGGGTAATAACCAGAGTGGGCATCCCCACTAGTTCAGAGATCTGAGTATCTCTCTCAACCAAGAGAAGAGAAGAAGAGCAGATCACTTCTCTTCAGAGGACCTCATGTGTCCTATTTATAGGCCTCATGGCCTAAGCACTGCCGCCTCAAGCTTGGAAGCACGAGCGCATTTAAGGCATTTATTGCGCCTTGAGAAAAGGGACGGTTTCCCTTGGAACCGTACAAAGGAAGAAACGCTCTCCCTCATAAAGGCGTTTATTACGCCTTGAAGACGCCTTGAAGAAAGGGAATATCCTCCCTCGAAAACGCGCGAGGGAAGAATATCTCCCTCGATTAATGCGAGAGAAGTCATTCTGACCTCGAAAAAGGAGTAATCCTTCTCGTGATTGACCCACAGCAGTTGGCCTCGGGAAAGGAAAGATGTTCCAAAGCGAACTTATTCCAGACGCGGAGCTACCCGGATGCGAAGCTACTCAGAATCGCGAATCTACATGATTCTTCGGCGAACTTATCCCAAAGCAGGATTGAAAGCGAAGCTGAACTCAACCACCATGGCGACGTTCGTACTTCACATACCACCGATCAAAGCAGTTCAAAGTATTTTGAAGTCTGAGCCATTGCAGACTTTCGAAAACTTTGAAGGGGGTCTTGTTGACACTTAAAAAAGACAAGATTCTTACTGGCCCGAACAATGTCTAAACTTGTTGACATTTACAAAAGACAAGTGACAGACAAGCTGACGACCAGTTTTGACCCATCTCCAAGGGACAAGGAAGCAACTTGGACTCCACTGATCCAGCAAGCAGACAATGAGCCCGGATTGTCTCTAAACAGACCTCAGCAGGTCTTAGATGCTAGCACTTAGCATCACATGAGCCCAAAGGGATAGCCTCGCCGAGAGGCTAAGATCATCCAACTTTACCTTGAAGCCATTCAAGCTCCGCCAGGAAGCTAACATACAGCTTCGCCTGAACTGCTGAAGCGCAACTCCGCAGAGAGAATCAGCTTCGCCTGAAGCCATACGCAACTGCACAGAAGGGTATGTGGTAGCTTCGCCACAGATGACATCTAGCTCCGCCGAAGAGCTTTCTTCTGACTTCGCCAGATACTGCCTCCGGCTCCGCTGTGAGTTCAAAGCAGGCAGCGCCGCTGCTGGTCTGTCATGGTTAACCTTTGACCAATCAAATCTCCAGATGAGATCAGATCAAATCTGAAATCAAATTTGGCAATTGATTGCCACAATCTCTTGACTCTTCTAAAACGAGTAAGAGGATCAGGAGAGATCTTTCAATTATATAAAAAGAATCAAAACGGATCAGGAGGATCAACCTGTAAATCACCTAGAGGGGGGTGAATAGGTGATGGCTAATCTAATGGTCACTAAATGTGGAATTAAAAACTTATATGACCCAAACTAAACTATTGCACTAAACACCACGTATAACACAAGAGTGTAGCCGAATTCCCCGTGAAGGGCTCTGGACTAACTCCTCTAGATTCCCCTAGATAAGGGTTGAGGTGCCGCGTTGGCTCTCTTGGTTGAATACAAGTGTTAGCAAACAATCCCCAAGCATATATCAATTAAGCACAATATGAATATCAAGCAGTAAGGATAAGCACAATAATAGCATGCAAGATATAAACAAGTAAGGGAGAGAGAGAAAGAGCAATCGCAAACACAAGGGATTTGTTTCGAGGTTCGAGCACACTTGCTCTACATCCCCGCCTTCGACACACGAAGGATTTCCACTATAATCGATCCCCCGGATCACTCGGTGCCGCAACACCTACAAGCTCTCGGACTCCCTAGTCCGTACACACCGCAAGCCCACAAGCTTGCCGAGGCCGCACCTCAAACACGGAGTTCACACACGAACTCGAAACATCGCGGACACACACGTCCGCCTCCTCAAAGTACAAGAAAGATCTCTTGGTGATCTAAACACTTTGATCACTAGTAAAAACTCTCACAATAACACTCCTATAGAATGAATATGTCAATGGGTTGCTCAAGTGTTTATGAGAAAACAAGAAAGAGATGGTGGAGGAAAACTCAAGAAAAACTCTTTAAACACTCTTGATAAAACTCCCTTTTGATTGGAAGTATTAGCTCTCAATTTAGTAGAGAAAACTCTTTTAATGAAGTAGGAAAAACTGGCTCAAAACCCACTAAAAAATCTTAGTGAAAACAGCCCCCAAAAGTCCCAATTTATAGGGCTCCAAAAACTAGCCATTGGAGGCCTAACAGAACTGTCGGTCGACCGCCCGGCCGACCGTCCAACGGTCATATTTCAGACCGTTGAGCCATCGGTCGACCGGTCGGTCGACCAAGGCCAGGATACAGAGAGCAAGTCTCTCTGTCCGGTCGACCGCGCGGTCGACCGGGGCCTTTCCAGAGAGCAGAGCTCTCTGGACGGTCGACCAGGTCGGTCGACCGGCCCTCCTGCCAGAACTAGCATGCACGTCTGTGCACGTCGGTCGACTGGTCGGTCGACCGGCTGAAGCCAGGACAGAACTGTTAAGGGATTTAAAACTTGGTCTTTTTGATTCACATAAAATCCCATAAAATCACAGAAAATCTATAAAAATAGTTTTACCAATATACTTTGATAAACAAACATGATTGCACAAAATCAAGGCATGTTATAAATAATATGGACTACTTTTGTAACTTGAAAAATATGGTTCAAAACTAAAACTGTATTTTTCAAACTTGATTTTCCAAAACTTCTCCAAATACAAAAACAAGATATTTAAACAACTTTTGAAGCATAGGGTGTATGGATATGATCCACTACACAAACATGGTGAAATATCTATGTTTTTGACATTAAGCTCTAAATATGGTTTTAGTTAAACATATGTAAACAATAATACCAAAAACCAAAATGATATTTTGTCAAAGAGAAAAATCTTTTCTAAAGCAAACTAAATCAAGAGTGTGGTGTATATATGATACTTGAGCAATCCACCAACTATTCTATCCTTTACATTTTAACTAAAAATAAAATCTTCTAAAAACAAACCTAGACACAAGTCTTGATCTTGAAGTCTTCACTTGAAATCTTCTCATATTCTTGACTTGGTCTAAACACGATCCAATGGCTCTTGGATCAAACTGTGCTAGCTCTAAAACTTGACTTTAAATTCATTGTTGAAGCTATGCACCTACTAAGATCTTGATCATAAATCTGTCACTTAATTAAACACAAGATCATTAGTACAATAACTACATGAGTTGGTCATCATCAAAACTAGAGTGATGGGCCTTCGGGCCAACAATCTCCCCCTTTTTGATGATGACAAAACTCATGAAGTTATATATGCATGGATTAAAGTAAAGCTTCAAGAAGCTCCCCCTTAACTCATGCATAACATTAAACAATAAATATGTAATGAATGCTCATAAATATGTACGCAACTATATGGAGATAAACATGCTAATCAAGCATAAAACAAATCAAATTCTTTTTCTCCTATTTGCAAAACAAAACATATATGCATAAATAATCCTTTTTTCACAAAACATGCATATAAATCCAAAATCTTTCTCCCCCTTTTTGTCAATCATCAACAAAGGGGAAAAAAACACAATCAACAATTTTTCTTTCCCTTTTGTCATAAACAAAGAGATCAATAAGGGGTGCAAACAAATAAGTCAATAAAAGTTTATATGCGATATACATTCATGAAGAGGAAGACGGTAAAGTAACTTCCCTACACATATACATTACATGAAAGAGGGATGACAAGCCCTAATTCACATAATTGTAAGATCACCTAGAGGGGGGGTGAATAGGTGATGGCTAATCTAATGGTCACTTGTGAACAATAATGCGGAATTAAAACTAAGTTGACCAAATTAAAATTTCTTTTAATTAAACACTTATGTATAACTCAAGAGTGTTGCCGAATTCCCCTTGCGAGGCTCTGGACAAGCTCCTCTAGATTCCCCTTGAATGGGTTGAGGTGCCGCGTTGGCTCTCTTGGTTGAATACTAGTGTTAACAACAATCCCACGCAATTATATATCAATTAAGCACAAGGGTATATATCATGCATATATAAGATGAACACAATGAAAGTAAATGCAAGATATAAAAGAGACAAAGAGAGAGAGAGAGGGAAGAGTAAGCAATCGCAAACACAAAGGGTTGTTTCGAGGTTCGAGCACACTTGCTCTACATCCCCGCCTTCGACACACGAAGGATTTCCACTATGCAAGATCCCACCGGATCTCTCCTCGGTGCCGTACACCTACAAACCCTCGGACTCCCAAGTCCCGTACACACGCAAGTCCACCGACTCGCCGAGGCCGTACCTCTACCAAAGAGTTCACAACCGAACTCCACACCACAACGAGCACACTTGCCCGTCTCCTCAAAGTAACAAGAAAAATCTCTTTGATGATCACAACACTTGATCACCTAAAGAGCACTCTCACTACAACACACCTATAGGAATATCTAGCAATGGATAGCTCAAGTGTGGTGTGAGAAAAGCAAGGAAAGACTATGGTGAAAAACTCAAAGAATCACTTAACACTCTCTTGATAAAAACTCTTCCTTTTGATTGGAAGTATTTGCACTAAAATCTTGTAGAGAAACTCTTCTAAAAGTATCAGAAAACTGCTCAAGAAGTCTCAAAAATCTTAACCTCAAAACAGTTGACAAGACCCCTTTTATAGGCTGCCAGAAATAGAGCCGTTGGGGTTCTGTCAGTGCTGTCGGTCGACCGCCGGTCGACCGGCCAACGGTCATTTTTCTGACCGTTGCAGCCACCGGTCGACCGGCTCGGTCGACCGATAACCTGGAATGAACTGTCGGTCGACCTATCGGTCGACTGGACATTTCCAGAGAGCAAACTCTCTTGGTCGGTCGACCGGCGACCGACCCGGTCGACCGGCCACTGTGCTGACAACGTGCACAGGGCTGTGCACATCGGTCGACCGGTCCGGTCGACCGACATGGCCTGTCAGCCAGTCTCCAGGTCTGAAAACAGGATTTAAAATCTTTTTATAAATCCTAAAAATACATAAAAATTCTACAAAAATAGTTTTACTAATATACTTGAAAGAACAAACATGCTTGCACAAAATCAAGACATGTTATATATGTTTTGGTCTATTTTTGTAACTTGAAAATATTAGCTCAATAACTAAAATGTATTTTTTCAAAACATGTTTTTCCAAACTTGTTTTTCTAAATCTTCATCAAATACAAAAACAAGATATTTGAGTTCATTTAAAAGCATGGTGTGTATGGATATGATCCACTACACAATCAATATGGAATATCTATGTTTTTGACATAAAGCTCTAATCATGATTTTGGTTTAAAGATATGAACTATGAAATACCAAAATCCAAGATAAATATTTTGTCTCAAGAAAATCTTTGTTCTAAATAAAAATTCTTTTCTAAACATAAAAATCTTTTATGAAAGCACTTTAAATCAAGAGTTCTAATCAAGAGTGTGTGTGTGTGATATAGACTTGAGCAATCCACCAACTATCTATCCTTTACATCTTTTACTAAAACAAAAATACAAATCTAATACCTAGACACAAGTCTTCATCTTCTTGAAGTCTTCACTTGAAGGCTTCTCATCTTCTTGACTTGGTCCAAGCTTGATCCAAAAGCTCCTTGGATCACATCATGCAAGCTCCAAATCTTGTTCTTTTATCCTTTGTTGAGCTATGCAACTACTAAGATCTTGATCTCAAATCTGTCACTAATTAGCACAAGATCATTAGTAAATATAACTTCATGAGTTGATCATCATCAAAACTAGGGTGATAGGCCTTGGGCCAACAATCTCCCCCTTTTTGATGATGACAAAACTCATGAAGTTATATATGCATGGATTAAAGTAAAGCTTCAAGAAGCTCCCCCTTAACTCATGCATACCAAATAAATGATAAAGATATGACAATGAAGCACATGACATGTATGCAAATGAATGGAGATAACACAAAATCAAATCTTTTTCTCCTATTATTTGCAAACCACAACATATATACATGAACATAAAATCTTCTCCCCCTTACACAAGGAAGACATGCATATAAAATCTCAAATTCTTCTCCCCCTTTTTGTCAATCATCAACAAAGGGTTCAAAGTAAAATACATCAAACAAATTTTCTCCCCCTTTTTGTCAAAAATAAAGAAATCAAGGAGGGGTAATCTAAATCAATCAAGAAGATCTATATGTAGAAGAGATGTTAAGCTCTCCTTGCATATAGGCAATACAAATTAAAAATTTTGAAATTTTCTTATGAAAACAAAATTTTGAAATATCTTAAAATACAATATTTTCTTTTAAGGTACCAAATGTAGAACAACCAAATTTGAATTTTGATACCAATTATGAAATACAATGCATAAGCTTGAAGATAAATAAGATTTGAAGTAAGCTTAGCATTAACAACTTTGTGCTTTAAAAATATAAGTCCATTTAGATACAAGCACACAACAAATCATATATATGTATGAAGAACTAATATCAATTGAAGGTGATACATACATATATGGGAAAGCAAAAATATGAGTATATACATAAGAGGTCAAATTGATACCAATTGAAAATATCCAATGATACCAATTGAAAATTAAGCTTAAGTGTATATATCATATAATCTACCACATGAAGAATTCGAACTAGTTAAATGAAGGTGTTTAACAACTAGTACGGAATCCTTCAATCAAGGAATAAATCAAAGGTTTTTCATGAAATATCAATGAAACACAAGGCACTAAAAACACTCTAGTATCCATAAAGTCCATATTGAAAAGAAGTGAGTGTACTAGTGTTATGTGGAACATGGCATCATGAAATAGCAATAAAGTTCAATATTCCTTTAAAACATAAATTTTTGAAAGCATGAAAATCATCACAAAAATTTCTTTATTTTAAAATAATTATATTTCAAGGTATATGTATATTTTGTCAACACAAGAAGCATACATACATATCCCTAATGCAATTGAGTCCATATATGTAGATTTGCATGAAAGGCAAATGACTCAAGAGGTATACATGTATATCTTAAAGTTTGGCCAAAATGCACATATACATGAAATGAAAAGCACATGATCATAAATCAAATCCAAAGAGAGAATATAAGTTTAAGATGTATGAATCATCAAAATTAAGCAATACAAGCACATTTCATGGGTTCAAATAAGCATTCAAGCACAAATATAAATAGATTTATTTGTGGCCCATGATATGTACAAGTATAAATCCTAGTGTTGACAAAAGCTAACACTTAAACTAATATTCAATCATGAATCATCAAATCTTGAGAATACAAAATAATTTATCCAAATTATTGTAAAGTAGGATCATGTGTAAATCTCAAAAACTATTTGAAGAATAGATAACTAGTATAAATAGATTTTGACAAACTAGTTAAAGATCCTTCAAATATATCAAATCATATGTTTTTCATAAACATAACTAAATACATAAAAAATTTAAGCACTCATGGTCTATAGGCTCATAAATGATTTAACAAGAAATGTGAGTGTTAAACAATCATGTAAATAGCATTTTTATGAAAATAGACATTTAAGCTCATAAAGATCATAAGACACATTTTTAACAAAAGCACGAAAAATCATTTTTCATCAAAACACTAATCTTCATGGTATATGTATGATTAATCCAATCCTAACAATACACATACATATCCCAAATCTAAAAGAGTCTATGAATGATGTTTGCATGAAGGCAAGAGACTCACGGGTATACATGTATATTTATTAGATTTGAATTGAACATGTATATACATGAAGTAAAGCATTAAAAAATTGGCCAAGCATGTATAAATGAGAATCATCAAAACTAGTCTATACATATGCTTATAGTGGATACAAGTGAGCATGAAGTTCAACTATATATATGAGTCAATTGTAGTTCACTATTTGTATATGTATAAATGTAAGTTTGATACATTCTACATCTAAGCATGTAATTACCACATGAAGCACTCAAAATCTTAAAACATGAACATGCTATGAATATGATAAAAGTATAAAGCATGTACAAAAAAAATAGGAGTTTAGAAGTTGTTACCAACTACAAAGCTCCAAGTATGGTGGTCTTTCCACCAAAATTCCTTGATAGCAATGCATCCAAAAGTTTGTCCATCATGTTCATTGCATTCGCTACCAAGGCACCAATCCTCTCACGTTTTGTGAGAGCCTCCACCTATATCAAAATCAAAGGGTGGGGGTTTTGGTACCCATGTTTTCTTGGGTCCTTTGGGGTTAGCATTGTTGTAAGGAACCCAAAATCTATTATACTTAGCAAAATATAAATATGGTTTCTTATCAAAACAATATCTTGCTAGATGGCCTTTGCGGCTGCAATGTGTACAAATGTACACCTTAGCATGATGCTTATGAGTGTGATTGTGATCGTGATGTGCACCATAAGCATGAGCATGATGAGTATGATGATGTGCATGAGCATGAGGAACTTGTTTCTTTTGAAACAAAGATTCCAACTTAGAATGATTGAATGCACATGTGCTCAAATTAGAGCTCAAATTATTCATCTTATTTTTCATATTCTTAATCTCATTAGATGTGGCATGAAAAGCATGATGAGATGAAGAATCATTTTCTTTTTCTTTTTACAAACATTATCTTTTTCTTTTTCAACAAATTTTCTTTTCAAAGACTTATTTTCTTGCAAAATACTTTCCTTTTGTTTTTCCACCAAAATGATCTTATCCTTCAAATAGTGTTCCCTTCACACAAATCATTTAATTTAGACATAAGGGAAACATTTTCATTTTTCAAATCCTCTTTTTCTTTTTCTAAACATGCAAGTTTATTTCTAAAAGAATCATTTTCTACATGCATGCAATCAATGTTCTTTTTCAAATTCTTGTTATCTTTTTCCAAGCATGCAATGTTACCTCTAAAAGAGTCATGTTCTACATGCATGCAAGCAATATCCTTTTTCAAATTTTTATTTTCCTTTTTAATTATGTCATGTCTCTCAAGCAATAATTGACAAAATGTAGAGAGCTCATCATATGACATACTATCATCATCGGATTCGGAGTTTACCTCAAGGGGGTTATCCCCTTGGACCATGTAGCACTTGTTGGAGGTGTCGCTTCCAACATCCGAGTCACTCCCCGCATAGTATAGATCTTTTTCGCCGAGGGAGGTGATGATGTTCCATACTACAAAAGCCGATTCAATATTAGAAACCCTAGATAAATAATCATCATTTAGGGTACATTTAAGAGCATGAAGGGCTTTAGCGTTAGCCTCAATGTACTTGCTATTTGAACAATAATCATTATTAGTAGTAGCAAGATAAGCATGAATTCCTAAGGCCTTGAGGTACAATGACATCTTAACCTTCCAAGTTTGGATGTTAAGAATATCAAAGGTGGGTGGTGACATGAAGTCCATGGTGAGGTGTGTGTGTACAAAAATATTGTGATTAGCCTAAAAGGAGGATCTTTAACTCTTAGGTTGTTAGACCCAATATCAAGAGCACTAGCTCTGATACCAATTGTAAGATCACCTAGAGGGGGGGTGAATAGGTGATGGCTAATCTAATGGTCACTTGTGAACAAATAATGCGGAATTAAAACTAAGTTGACCAATTAAAATTTCTTTTAATTAAACACTTATGTATAACTCAAGAGTGTTGCCGAATTCCCCTTGCGAGGCTCTGGACAAGCTCCTCTAGATTCCCCTTGAATGGGTTGAGGTGCCGCGTTGGCTCTCTTGGTTGAATACTAGTGTTAACAACAATCCCACGCAATTATATATCAATTAAGCACAAGGGTATATATCATGCATATATAAGATGAACACAATGAAAGTAAATGCAAGATATAAAGAGACAAAGAGAGAGAGAGGGAAGAGTAAGCAATCGCAAACACAAAGGGTTTGTTTCGAGGTTCGAGCACACTTGCTCTACATCCCCGCCTTCGACACACGAAGGATTTCCACTATGCAAGATCCCACCGGATCTCTCCTCGGTGCCGTACACCTACAAACCCTCGGACTCCCAAGTCCCGTACACACGCAAGTCCACCGACTCGCCGAGGCCGTACCTCTACCAAAGAGTTCACAACCGAACTCCACACCACAACGAGCACACTTGCCCGTCTCCTCAAAGTAACAAGAAAAATCTCTTTGATGATCACAACACTTGATCACCTAAAGAGCACTCTCACTACAACACACCTATAGGAATATCTAGCAATGGATAGCTCAAGTGTGGTGTGAGAAAAGCAAGGAAAGACTATGGTGAAAAACTCAAAGAATCACTTAACACTCTCTTGATAAAAACTCTTCCTTTTGATTGGAAGTATTTGCACTAAAATCTTGTAGAGAAACTCTTCTAAAAGTATCAGAAAACTGCTCAAGAAGTCTCAAAAATCTTAACCTCAAAACAGTTGACAAGACCCCCTTTTATAGGCTGCCAGAAATAGAGCCGTTGGGGTTCTGTCAGTGCTGTCGGTCGACCGCCGGTCGACCAGCCAACGGTCATTTTTCTGACCGTTGCAGCCACCGGTCGACCGGCTCGGTCGACCGATAACCTGGAATGAACTGTCGGTCGACCTATCGGTCGACTGGACATTTCCAGAGAGCAAACTCTCTTGGTCGGTCGACCGGCGACCGACCCGGTCGACCGGCCACTGTGCTGACAACGTGCACAGGGCTGTGCACATCGGTCGACCGGTCCGGTCGACCGACATGGCCTGTCAGCCAGTCTCCAGGTCTGAAAACAGGATTTAAAATCTTTTTATAAAATCCTAAAAATACATAGAAATTCTACAAAAATAGTTTTACCAATATACTTGAAAGAACAAACATGCTTGCACAAAATCAAGACATGTTATATATGTTTTGGTCTATTTTTGTAACTTGGAAATATTAGCTCAATAACTAAAATGTATTTTTCCAAAACATGTTTTTCCAAACTTGTTTTTCTAAATCTTCATCAAATACAAAAACAAGATATTTGAGTTCATTTAAAAGCATGGTGTGTATGGATATGATCCACTACACAATCAATATGGAATATCTATGTTTTTGACATAAAGCTCTAATCATGATTTTGGTTTAAAGATATGAACTATGAAATACCAAAATCCAAGATAAATATTTTGTCTCAAAGAAAATCTTTGTTCTAAATAAAAATTCTTTTCTAAACATAAAAATCTTTTATGAAAGCACTTTAAATCAAGAGTTCTAATCAAGAGTGTGTGTGTGATATAGACTTGAGCAATCCACCACTATCTATCCTTTACATCTTTTACTAAAACAAAATACAAATCTAATACCTAGACACAAGTCTTCATCTTCTTGAAGTCTTCACTTGAAGGCTTCTCATCTTCTTGACTTGGTCCAAGCTTGATCCAAAAGCTCCTTGGATCACATCATGCAAGCTTCAAATCTTGTTCTTTTATCCTTTGTTGAGCTATGCAACTACTAAGATCTTGATCTCAAATCTGTCACTAATTAGCACAAGATCATTAGTAAATATAACTTCATGAGTTGATCATCATCAAACTAGGGTGATAGGCCTTTGGGCCAACAATAATGCATAATATGTAATGCATAAGAGGAGATGTGAAGCTCCCCCTACACACGTGTATCACATAACGAAGAGTTGTCAAGCTCCTCAATACAAAATACACTCATCATGAATCTATATGTAGAAGAGATGTTAAGCTCTCCTTGCATATAGGCAACACAAATCAAAACATTTTAAATTTCTAGTAAATCAAATTTTAAGATACCAAATGTAAATAAACAAATTGTAAATAAACATTACAAATTTTCAAATATGTAAATCATATTGATATCAATTGTAAATTTATAACAAACTTGAAGTTGAAGCATATTGATACCAATCGAAAAACTATGCATAAGCTTTATTAAAATGTCAATTGAGATACCAATTGAAAATAAAGTTTTTAACTTAAGCTTAGCATAAACTTTATGTTGTGCTTTAAATATGTGAATCAATTGTAAGTAAGCACACGAAAATCATATATATGTATGAGAAAGAGAATACCAATTGAAAATAGAGCATACATATATAAAATAAAATATGAGTATATACAAAAATATCAATTTAGATACCAATTGAAAAGATCCAATGATACCAATTGAAAATAACAATGTAAATCAAGTATATAACTCATAACCTACCACCCTTCAGATGCTCAAGATAAAAGATTTTCAATAAGGTTTACAAGGCATACACGCCCATCCATCCTCCCATGGAAGGTAGGGGTTTTCAAAATAGATTTGAAAATATTTTTATAGTGAAAATCTCTACCAAATTGAAGAATAATAACTAATAAAAGTAATTTTTAAAAAACTAGTTAAAGATCCTTCAAAAATATGAAACCAAAGAATATGTATTTCATGAGTCATACCAAATACACAAGAGATGACACTCAAAGACTAAAGCTCAAAAATATGTTCATGAACCAAGGTCATGACAAAACAAATAAAGTGTGAGTGTTCAAGAATCACGTAATTAGCATTTTTATGAAATTAATCAATGAAGCTCGAAACATGAATATCATTTTATCAAAACAAAACATGAAAATTCATTTTTCAATTTAAGCAAACTTCAAGGTATATGTATGATTTATTCAAAACTAACAATATGCATACATATCCCAAACATAAAAATAGTCTATTAATAGTATTTGCATGAAGGTAAGAGACTCATGGGTATACATGTATATTTATTAGATTTGAATAAAAATTGCACATACATGAAGTAAAAACATGAAAGTAGGCAAACATGTATAAATGAGAGAATCATCAAAACTAGCCTATACATGTGCATATAGTGAGTACAAATGAACATGAAGTGCAAACATATATATAAATCAATTTGTTCCTCACTATTTGTACATGTATAAATACAAGTTTTGATAAAAACTACATTTAAACTAGTATTTATCACATGAACTACAAAACTACATAAAACATGAACATGCTATATGATATCACAAATGAATAAGCAAGTAAATAAACTAGAAGTTTAGAAATAGTTACCAAACCAAGGAACTACTCCAAATCTCCAAACATGGTGGTAGTCTCACCAAAACTCCTTGATAGTGATGCATCAAATGTGTGTCCATCAAGTCCATACATCCACTACCAAGGCACCAAATCTCTCACGTCGTGTGAGAGCCCTCACCTACATCAAAAACCAAAGGTGGGGATTTCGGTACCCATTTTCTTTTGGGTCCTTGGGGGTTAGTCTTGTAAGGAACCCAAACATTTTTATGATTAGCAAAATTTAAATGATGTATCCTATCATAACAAAACTTTGCTAAATGGTCTTTGCGGCCACAATGTGTACACTTGTACACCTTAGGATGCTTATGAGTGTGAGTGTGATCGTGGCGTGCAACATAAGCAAATGCATGATGATGATGTGCATGAATATGTGGAGTTTGTTTCTTAGAAAACAAGGACTCCAATTTCTTATGGTTGAATGCACATGAGCTCAAAGTGGAGCTCAAACAACTAATCCTATTTTTCAAAACATTAATCTCACTATTATCAATGGTGGCATGTAAAGCATGGTGAGATTGTGAAACATTTTTCTTATTCTTTTTCGAAACATTTTCTTTTTCATTATCAAAAATTTTTCTTTTTAAAGAAGTGTTTTCTTGCAAAGCAACTTCTTTTTGTTTTTTCACCAAAATAACTTTATTTTTCAAAATAGTGTTTCCTTCACATAAATCATTCAATTTAGACATTAAGGAAATATTTTCATTTTTCAAATTTTCATTTTCTTTTTCAATGCATACAACCTTATTTTTAAATGAATCATTTTCATCTAACATGCAATCAAATTTCTTTTTCATTTTCTTGTTATCTTTCTTAAGCATGTCATATTTTTCAAGTAATTGTTGACAAAAAGATGTAAGCTCATCATATGACATGTCATTATCTTCATCTACCTCGGATTCGGTAGTTACCTCAAGGGGGTTGTCCCCTTGGACCATATAACACAAGTTGGAGGTGTCACTTCCAACATCCGAATCGCTCCCCGCATAATATAGATCTTTTTCGCCGAGGGAGGTAATGATATTCCATGCTACAAAAGCCGAATCAATGTTAGAAACCCTAGATAAATATTCATCATTTAGGGTACATTTCAAAGCATGAATGGCTTTTGAGTTAGACTGAAAATACTTGCTATTATTAACATAAGAATCATTAGTGGTAGCAAGATAAACATGTATGCCTAGGGCCTTGAGGTATAAAGACATCTTAACCTTCCAAATTTGGATGTTAAGGATGTCAAAAGTGGGTGGTGACATGAAGTCCATGGTGTGTGTACAAATTTTGTGATTAGCCTAAAAGGAGGATCTTTAACTCTAGGTTGTAAGACCCAAATCAAGAGCACTTGGCTCTGATACCAATTATAAATCACCTAGAGGGGGGGTGAATAGGTGATGGCTAATCTAATGGTCACTAAATGAGGAATTAAAAACTTATATGACCCAAACTAAACTATTGCACTAAACACCGCGTATAACACAAGAGTGTAGCCAAATTCCCCATGAAGGGCTCTGGACTAACTCCTCTAGATTCCCCTAGATAAGGGTTGAGGTGCCGCGTTGGCTCTCTTGGTTGAATACAAGTGTTAGCAGACAATCCCCAAGCATATATCAATTAAGCACAATATGAATATCAAGCATGTAAGGATAAGCACAATAATAGCATGCAAGATATAAACAAGTAAGGGAGAGAGAGAAAGAGCAATCGCAAACACAAGGAATTTGTTTCGAGGTTCGAGCACACTTGCTCTACATCCCCGCCTTCGACACACGAAGGATTTCCACTATAATCGATCCCCCGGATCACTCGGTGCCGCTACACCTACAAGCTCTCAGACTCCCTAGTCCGTACACACCGCAAGCCCCACAAGCTTGCCGAGGCCGCACCTCAAACACGGAGTTCACACACGAACTCGAAACACCGCGGACACACACGTTCGCCTCCTCAAAGTACAAGAAAGATCTCTTGGTGATCTAAACACTTTGATCACCAATAAAAACTCTCACAATAACACTCCTATAGAATGAATATGTCAATGGGTTGCTCAAGTGTTTGTGAGAAAACAAGGAAAGAGATGGTGGAGGAAAACTCAAGAAAAACTCTTTTAAACACTCTTGATAAAACTCCCCTTTTGATTGGAAATATTAGCTATCAATTTAGTGGAGAAAACTCTTTTAATGAAGTAGGAAAAACTGACTCAAAACTCACTAAAAATCTTAGTGAAAACAGCCTCCAAAAGTCCCAATTTATAGGGCTCCAAAAACTAGCCGTTGGAGGCCTGACAGAACTGTCGGTCGATCGCCCGGTCGACCGTCCAACGGTCATATTTCAGACCGTTGAGCCATCGGTCGACCGGTCGGTCGACCGAGGCCAGGATACAGAGAGCAAGTCTCTCTGTCCGGTCGACCGCCCCGGTCGACCGGGGCCTTTCCAGAGAGCAGAGCTCTCTGGACGGTCGACCGGGTCGGTCGACCGGCCCTCCTGCCAGAACTGGCGTGCACGTCTGTGCACGTCGGTCGACTGGTCGGTCGACCGACTGAAGCCAGGACAGAACTGTTAAGGGATTTAAAACTTGGTCTTTTTGATTCACATAAAATCCCATAAAATCACAAAAAATCTACAAAAATAGTTTTACCAATATACTTTGATAAACAAACATGCTTGCACAAAATCAATGCATGTTACAAATAATATGGACTATTTTTGTAACTTAGAAAATATTGGTTCAAAACTAAAACTGTATTTTCCAAACTTGATTTTTTCAAAACTTCTCCAAATACAAAAACAAGATATTTAAATAACTTTTGAAGCATATGGTGTATGGATATGATCCACTACACAAACATGGTGAAATATCTATGTTTTTGACATTAAGCTCTAAATATGGTTTTGGTTAAACATATGTAAACAATAATACCAAAAACCAAAATGATATTTTGTCAAAGAGAAAAATCTTTTCTAAAGCAAACTAAATCAAGAGTGTGTGTGTGTATATGATACTTGAGCAATCCACCAACTATTCTATCCTTTACATTTTAACTAAAAATAAAATCTTCTAAAAACAAACCTAGACACAAGTCTTGATCTTGAAGTCTTCACTTGAAGTCTTCTCATCTTCTTGACTTGGTCCAAACACGATCCAATGGCTCTTGGATCAAACTGTGCTAGCTCCAAAACTTGACTTTAAATTCTTTGTTGAAGCTATGCACCTACAAGATCTTGATCATAAATATGTCACTTAATTAAACACAAGATCATTAGTACAATAACTACATGAGTTGGTCATCATCAAAACTAGAGTGATGGGCCTTCGGGCCAACACAACCGACCTGCCATTTCTAGCTTCACAGAAGCTGATCCTAGCCTCGCAGCAAGGCTACTTTCCAGATTTAAACAGATTTGATTCAATCTGTTTCTATATTTTCAAGGGATGATTATACCCTTGCTCTCCCTATAAATAGCTCACCAGAGGCTCACAAGAGGAGACACATGCGCAAGAGAGGACGACTTCTGAAAAAGAGAGAGGACTCCACAAGCAGAGACTTCTTCACGACGCACCGTGCGCACAAGAATTTAGAGACTTTTAGAGAATTGCTTCTCTATTCAGGGTGCTGATACCCTAATACCTTCTTCTCAAGGAATCTCCAGAACCAGGCGAGAAGGAATTCCTAATTGAAGGTGGTTTTGAGAAATAGCAAGAGGGTTCTACCAACCTTCTGTTCTCTGATTCCCCGAACCAGGCGAGAAGGGAATCTCATCGCTCGCATCGTCAAAGGGACAAAGTGATCTCGCGCTGACCAGACTCCTATCGGCACACTTCTCTAGAATCTCTGAGGAGATCTACTTGTAATCTTTTTAGAATACTTGTAATTTAGCTCCTCAACTCTTTTTATTGTAAGTTTTCCCCTTTGCAAATCAATGGAAAACAGAAGAGAGGAACTTTTCATACTTTGCCTGGTCGAACTCTACAACAAGTGATTCGACCATTTTTTTATGTAGGTGACGTCACCTTGCACCACGACTTGCTCATCGGTAGAGAAAGTGTTCCCCAGCGGAGTCACCATCTCTTGTTTGGTGGGAAAATTGAAGGCGTGTGTAAATTCTTTATTTGATTGTAAAAAAAATTACAACAGATCAATAACCTGATTACAAGAGATGAAAGATATTCAAGCTCAAATCTCCCCTTTGTTTAATGTCGGGTTCTTGATGTGGCGATGGAAGCTGAATCTTGTTTTCCGTTGACCAGGTGAACGTCACTATCTTCTGGGAAATCTTCTCTTCTGATAATGGGAGGAGTAGCACAGCTCATGTCCAATAAAATTTCAAAGAGACTTGAGGCAAAACAAAACTTGTACTCAGCAAGCTGTTAGAAGAGTCAAACTCTTTTGTATTCCTCAGCTAGAGATTCTAATTTCTCTGGGATTTGCAACCAAAATCTCCGATCCCTCTTCAGTAGCAAACTGAAGTATTTATAGGGGTTTCAGGGGTAAAACTGTCTCTTAAAAACACTCTATGATGGGGGTTAACTCCTTCATTACGTGGGCAGTAATTGACCAAGTAATGAGGGCAGTTATAACCGAGACGCGGGCTTTGGACCTCGCATTTTGCCGTTGAAGTAACGCTTAAGAATCGCGAGCTTCAAATTCTGCGTCAAGTTTCATGAGCTTTGGGCTCTGCGTCTGGGGTATTGCATGGATGGCTGAGACGCAAGTTTCAAGCTCTGCGTCTTGGCCATTGCATTGAAGAACTGACGGGATTTTCAACTTTAGCGTCTTAGTGCAGCGCGTGTGGTTATGGTTAGCCTTGCGGCTTTACTTTCTATGATTTTTAGACAGTTTACAGTAAATCCCTACGCTAAGCTTGGGTTGACAAGTGTTATAGGTGCGGAGATCCTAGACACAAGTCCAATTAATGCCCAAAAAGAAGCAAGTCAATATGACGGATTACGACGATGAAGAAGAGGAGGAATTCGAGATTGAAGAGCCAAATGATTCTGACCTTGCCGGTAAGCATGATGAATCTGCAACTTGTGTTGTTCAGATATTGTTGTGCAACCAGAAGGCCCCTGACACTACGCAGTAACATCAATCTTTTATTTAAGGTGTTCGGTCGAGAGTAAAATATATAACCTCATCATTGACAACAGACTTGCGAGAATATCATTTCTAGAGCACTCGTGGACTATTAGAAGTTAGAGACGGAACCACACCCTCATCTTTACACCATTGGTTGGATCAAGAAGAGCATTTCTATCAAGATAACTGATCTATGTCATATTCCTATTTCAATTGGCAAGTTTTATCAATATTCTGTTTCTTCTATACGTTCAGTTGGAAGGGCAAAAAAGTTGCCATGAGACTAATTCCACCTACTCCAAAGTCTATTGTTTGGTCTGGGAAAAATTTAGAGGATTGTAATAAAGTTTTCTTGAATCAAATGAAAGATTACAACAATCTCAAATAATTCCAGTTACAAAAGAGAGAAGATGTTCAAGCTTAAATCTTCTCTTTGTTTAATGCTGAGTTCTTGATGTAGCGGTGGAAAGTGAATCTTATTTTCCGTTGACCGAGTGAACGTCACAATCTTCTGGGAATCTTCTCTTCGGACTATGGATGGAGTAGCATAGCTCCTGTCCAATAAAATTTCAAAGAGACTTAAGGCAAAAATAAACTTGTACTCAGCAAGTTGTTAGAAGAGTTGAATTCTTAAGTATTTCTCAGCTAGAAGTTCTGATCAAGATTCTTCAAATCAACCAAAACTTCTGACCCCTCTTCAGTAGCAAACTAAGCTATTTATAGGGGTCTCAGGGGTAAAATTGTCCCCTAAAAATCCTCCATAATGGGGGTTAACTCCCTCATTACGTGGGCAGTAATTGACCCAGTAATAGGGACAGTTATAACCGAGGCAGAGCTTCTCTGTAGTCGGAACGCGGGCTTCGAGCCTCGCGTTTTGGATGTCAAATCCGAACCTTGCTAGACGCGGGTTTCGAACTCTGCCAGACGCGGGCTTCATTCTCTGCGTCTTGAGATTGCAGTGCAGCTGGGACGCGGGCTTCAACCCTCGTACTATACTAATGTTGAGACGCGGGCTTTATGCTCTGCGTCTTGATATTTACAGTGCAGCTGGGACGCGGGCTTCGACCCTCGCGTCTTGAAACTGTACTGATGTTGAGGCGCGGGCTTCACGCTCTGTGTCTTGGAATTACACGAGTGGCTATGATTAGCCTCTCGTCTGGAATATAGACTCTGTTCTATGATGACTCGTCTTTGGTGATTTTTAGACAGTCTACCTCTACAAAAGAAAAAGAGCCTAGATTCATATCCATATGCAATCGAGGCGAGATTTTAGTGGAATCAAAGGAAACAAAGTAGAGATTTACTTTAGTGGTTAAGAAAGAAGTTATTCCACCCGCTGAAATTCCCGAGAAGATGAGACTATTGTTGGAAGAGTTAAAAAGAGTAATGTACGACAAGATTCCAGAAGGACTGCTACCCATGAGAGATATCCAGCATCATATTGATCTTATTTTAGGAGCAAGTCTATCTAATCTTTCATACTACCGAATGAATCGCAAGGAGAGTAAAGTTTTAAAAGAGAAGGATCGATTGAAGTTAAAGAAAAATAATGCAAAGTAAAAAGCCGCAACTGACAAGAAAAAATAGGAGAAACTCTTTAAGGAAGAAGATATAATGATGAGGTACTTGAGAAAAGAAAGAATCCTAGCTGAAGCATACAACAAGTTGAAGCCAAAAAAATATGGGCCGTTCATGATCGTAAAAAAGATTAGTGATAATGCTTATGTTGTGGATCTCCCAAGCAATATGGCGATGTCCAAGATATTCAAGTGGCGGATCTCTATGAATATCACCCTACCCAGCTGTCGATAGCCCAATCTCAACTATCGACAGTCCAAACTCAGCTGTTGACAGACTGCCTGCAAGAGACATTTCCTGAGAGTTGAAGTTTTACAGTATGTCGACAGGTCTTACCCAGTTGTCGACCGCTCCACACGTATCTGTGTATCCGACTCTGAACAGGATTTAGTTCTTTAGTCTGATTTGAATTCCGATTTGTTTTGTTTTGTTTTTTTATTAGGTTTCCTAATTAGATAATATTCTTCTTTTATTGCCTATATAAGATCATTGTATCTTAGGTTTTGTATTTATGTTTTAATCATCAATAAGATTAAGTTTCTCTTTTCAATTGTTGGTGGACTCGAGTTGTTTATTCTGCACTCTTAGATTCGAGTATTCTATCCTCCTTGAAGATATCTTTTAAGATTCTTTAGCCCTAGAACAAGTTCTACCCCGCATTGTTCGTTACCTTATGGCCAACATCGTACCAGTGCTCCTAACCTTAAAGGTGTCTTCTCTTTCTATCCAATTGCTTGCGGCGAAATTTTGTCGACCACAGAAGGCAAGAATCGAAATTGTTCCAGGCTTCATTCGCCTTCATGCCACAATAGCTCGGAAGACTTTCCAGTTTGCTCAGGAGAATACAGATAGCACAATTTCCGATAGTAGGGAGATGTTTCCTCATGAAGTCATTTACTGTGGGACATGGCTAAAAGCCTTATACTTCAGTTGCATTAAAACCAACCAATGATGTGAAAGTTAGATCTATAGAATATGTCGCTCTAGCACTGATTTCCTCACCAAGCAGGACCTTACATTTTCCCCTGTTTTCATTGCTATGTACTTGCTCGATTTTTTTATTTTTTGTTGTTTATTTCTATTATTGTTGTTGTTGTGTGTGTGTGTGCAGGTGTTTCCTTGCTTCCACTGTTTGCTTTTTATTAGAACACGAAGTGCAAGAATTTCTCCAAATCAAATGTGCTTCAATTACTAAAAGGAACATCAAAGATTGAAGAGTCTGTATCATGAAAAATACAGTAGTTCCTTGCTTTTACCCATACAAGTTGAGAAGCAACAGATGGAAAACTGAGGCTCCTCAATTCTTGATGCAAGGAGCCACTGAATACTGGAAGCAGACAAGAAAATTATTGCATAATTTCCAAGGACCCTCTTCTCTACAAACTTCCATATCATAATTCACTCAATGTGGGCTCGATGTAAACAAACTACAGCTTAATCTAAAAACAAAAAACAAAGAAGATGACAACAACGAGTCAAGACCCTTTTAATCTCGATCGTTCACCTGTTTCAAAGCAAAGGCAGGCCATATCAGTCAACGGGAACAATGCAAATTCGAAGCTGTACATAACAGAATTCTAACAATGCAGGCACAAGGGATGCCATTCTGAACATCAATTCCTCTCATTGTAGGGTCATCATCAACGAGACCAGTTAGCAAAATTTACTAAATTACAACTGATAATTTTGATTTTGACATCAGACCAACTCATTAAAACACAACATGCGTGTAAATCCACTACGGTAATTAATAAGAGCAGAGACAACATAACAAGGAAGCTCCAACATTACCCTGCTCAACTGCATCCAGTTCTTGGTACGGTGTCTCAATTCGATAAAATTCAAGGCATCACAAAACCAAAATGAATTTTTTCTTTTTTGAAAGATAACCAAGATGCAATTGGGAGGCTGAGACAGATGACACATAAATGATGAAATTCTAATATTACCCTTGAAAAGACTGGAAGTACAGCATGAGCACAAGAAAACTCTCAAATGAGTCATCAAATTGGCCAAATAGCCCCATAATACGGTCAATTATTACTAGTACACGCACATTAAGCATAGCGAAATACAAAACCTCCTACAAATGAACTTTCTCAATGGAGGCAGTAAAAATCATCTACCATCTTCTTCGGATAAAGCAGGTGAAACCATGGTCGCAGAATATCAAGCATGAACTGGGAGATCATTAAGCTGGAGTCAAACCAACAACACCTGCATATATCAAGCAACAAACAGAGTGAATCACAGTACATGGGCGGGGTAGATTGGCTCATGCGTGCGTGCGTGTGTGTGTTCGAATGGGTGGGTCAGTGTGTGTTGGGTTTTTTTTTTTTTTTTTCAAAAGTTTTGGGTTGGTGGGGGGGGGGGGGGGGGGGGGGGGGGGGGGGGGGGGGGGGGTTGTTATTCTACACAGGGTGGGTATAGTTTCAGAGAACCAAACCACAGATTCCAAGCAAAACATTCAGTTTTGGATGCCTGACACTAAGTTTTTAGCCTTTAAACTGCATCCGTCCTTTGTTTTTCAGTAGTGTAATCTATTGTGGTTCAACAAAAAAAAATTAACTAATTATAAGAATTAATTATTTAAAAAAATGGTAGAAATTAGGATGCACTAGAATATAATGAGAATAATTGAAGTCCATACACGATTGTAGGGGAGAAGTTCGATCAAGATGGGAAAAAGAAGCCAAGGATTCGTAGGCCCTGTTTTAAATATCGGCCGAGTCAGCCGAGATATCGTCCGATATCTCCTTTTTTTCCTGCTGCCGATATGATGTGGGGAAATCGTTCGCCATATCGTTAGCAGCAAAAAACGGTCGATATTTGAAATATCGGCCGATAAATCGCCCGATATTGGCCGATAAATCGCCCGATATATCACCCGATATGAAATAACTTATTTATTGCACGATTGCTTGCAAATGTACATTGTTTTTACTGTTTTTACAAGCATATTTCATCATTTTTATTAGGTAGATGATATCTATGACTCTAAACTAACTTTTAGTTATCAATATTTCATTATACATAGTGTCTGATATGAATGCCCGATATGCGCGCGTATCCCCGATATCTCCCCCGATATCCGATATCTGATATGAAAAACGCCCATCCGATACGATCCCGATATCCGATATTTAGAACCTTGTTCGTAGGACAAGTGGTTGATAGCAGGCTGATATAAAAATTTTGAGGATTGAAGTTTGGATGCCTGACATGGAGTGAAGGAAGAAAACAAGAAGGCTAAGGAGAGAGAAACAGGGGTAAGGAAAAGAGATCGAGATCGAGAAGGACAATAAAATGGAGGGGTAGAACCTAATAGATTCAAAAAGAGAGAGGTCATGGAGGGTTTTCAAGAGACACTTGCAACCTAGACACTATTATGCATGGTGTTTCCAATCTTCTATAGAAAAATTTAGGACATTCCAAATCCAATTGTGACATAATCCCAACACCAATCGAGTAAAGCAAAATTTTGATGCCTAAAAAGGCTAGAAACTCAAACTCACAAGTGCACCTGATGTGAAACGTGTATGGGGCGGAAGCAATAGATAAATTAACTCAAAGATACGCTTCACCAATAAGAAAGATCGTTGGCAGGAGTTGAATTAAAACAGATAATATTAGGTTATGTTATGTTGATCATGCAAGTGCTTATCAATTTCAATATTTAAAAAACTAATTAGAAATTTTTGTTATATGTAGGAAATCAAGTTCTATACACAATAAAGAAATCAAGCAATCACAATGGATAAACAGAATCACTCGTTCATTTTTAATGTGGACAGAAGATCAGAATATATAACAGACTGGATAATGTATATCTAGACTTGTAATTAAAGAGTTGATGTAATAAGAAAAATACCTAAGATGACTATAAATTTGATCTTATCTTACTTGTTAATTGTTGGTTGATCTCTGAGCTCACACAGCTGAGAACAGGTACAATCGACGAAAACAATGTCACCGAGGAGTCGATGTGCTTATGCAAACGAGGCCGAAGTTACTGTATGCGTGACGAGAGAGAGGGATTTGGCGACGGAGTATTCGACGGAGATTTATTTGAGAGGAAGAAATTTGAAGAGGAGATAAAGAGAGAATAAAAATAGATAAATCAATTAGAGCATCCCACTACTAATTGAGTCTGATTAGGTCATCCCACTACTAACAGAATTTAGGATCAAGAAATCCAGTAATTAAACTTAATTTGAGAGAAGAAAAACATTAATTGATTGTTCATTGCAAAAGTGAATACATGAGGTCGTTATATAGGCTACAAAGTTGTATCTCCTACTTCTATTTGAATTACATAATCTTACTCTTAAAAGAAATCAAAAGTCTAAAAGAAAAAAACATGCATAAAAAGAAAAGTAGTAATCTTACTACAAATCGTATTACTAAAAACAAAAATATAAGAAATAGAAACTAGAAATCTTAATGCTAGTAGAACTACGAAATTTATGTTAAATTAGCGCATCTTCTCCAACGATGAAAGATTTGACATATCTTCGTTCCGTTGTTCGCATCATTCTTCCCGTGTTGGAGAAAGATGACTCCGTCGAGTCAGTAATAGAAGTGATTTCATCTTGTTTCAACCTGTTAGAATCAGTCGGTGTTATTCCTTTCCATCAAATGAAATATTTAGAAATCATAATAATTTCATCATTCAAAATTTTATCAATCTAATCCACTGTAGTAATTAAAATATTTGAAATTGGTGAAATGGAGGATCTCTCAAAAATAGGCTCATGGAATGACTCATCAATAAATAAGTTGCTAGGGTTAAAATCAAAACCTTTGTAATCCATTAGATCTTCAATATTGAAAATAGAACTGATACTAAAATCTATAATATAAACATGACAATTTTATTTCTTCAAGATTTGAAGCGAATCAGTACTACAAGTAAGATAACATCACCAATATTACAAGTTTTAAATAATTTTCTAATGTCAATTCGAATCTTGTAGTTGGCATTATTTGAGCAATTTTATCTATGACTTGCGTAAATCATGGATATGATTCTGCATGCACATGTGATGTAAAAGATGATAATGCAGACTCATTGATGATTTCAGTTTGACAATGGTTAGGAGTTGAAAAGCAGTGGAGAACTTAGACTTGATTTTTAACATATGTCATATAGTTCTTCAAAAGTAGAGATGAAAATCGATTGGGATTAGACACGGTTATGAAACTTCTATGATTGTGGACTTGAATCATGGTACCTTAACTGGGTAAGAGTGAGGTAACGACGTTAATCCTGTTGGCCCAAAGGCCTTCCACTCTAGTTTTAATGATGATTAACTAATGTAGTTATGTGTACTAATAATCTTGTGATTTTAGTTTCAGATCATTAATCAAGTTATTAGTTGGTGAAAGCTTCCACACATCTTTCACATGTGACTCAAGAGCCCGAGCGTCAAAGATCATATATAGCACTTGCTCGGTGGATCAAAGAGTGTTGGATCAAGTCGGCTTGGAGATTGCGCTCTACAAGAAGACTTCGGTACCATAGTTTAGTTTTGTAAATATTAGAATAGTATGATAATGCTCAAGTTCACAACACACACATTTCATGTTTTGAATATTGGTTTTGGTTTTTCGGTTTAGGTTTAACCGATCTTGGTTTTCATGAATAGATAGATCAAAACAAGTTTACATGGTTTAATGTATATATGATTTGTTCTATATACATGCATGCTTTAATTTCCTAGACAAACTTAGTTTTGACTCACTCATTCATGTGTTATATGTTTTGGTATTTTTGACAAAACATATTTTGGAATTAATGACAAAAACTATGATATATATTTGTTTCATGTATATTGGATTTCAATCCATATGCATCATGCTTAAGTGTGTTTAAATATCATGTTTTGTATTTGGAAGAGTTTTGGACAAAACGTATTTTCTATTCAAAATCCAAGTTTTTAGAAAATACGATTTTTTTGTTTTTGGTAAAAATGATTAAACACAAAAATAGTTCATATTGATTGATATTTGAACTAAACTTTTTACCACATGTTTATATATCAATGCAAAATGATAAAACTATTTTTGGTGATTTTTAGAAAAGATAAAAGAATTTTTAAACATATTTCTAACTGAATTTTCTGTTCCAGGCTTCAACCAAGTCGACTAGTGACCTGACTAGTCGACTAGGGCTGAGGTCGGTCGACCGGGACGGTCGACCGACATGCACAAATCTGTGCACGTTTGGCAGCTTTGGGACGGCCGACCGGGACGGTCGACCGGGCTGAAAGCAGAGCACTCTGTTTGTTTCGGTCGACCGGGCCGGTTGACCGGCAGCTGCCAACGGGCAAAAAATTGACCGTTGGGCGGTCGACCGGACCGGTCGACCGGCAGGGTTATTTTGGCAAAATCTGCTGCCAACGGCTAGTTTCCAGATTTGCCTATAAATACCCCATTTGCAAGAGTTTTTCTCTAAGATTTTTTGTGCGAATTTTTCCCTACTCTGGTGTTTTCACAGCAATTAAAAGAGGTTTTTGGATTCAAATTGAACAATCTTTTGGTGTTTTTATTAGGGTTTGAAAAATCAAAGAAAAGGGATTTTGGGAAAAGCTTTTGTTTGAACTTCACTATCTTCATTTCTATTATTTCCCAAAGATTTTCTTTGAGTTGCTGGTTTCAAATCCCTTGGTTTTCTCCACATTTGAGCAAAAATCTACTATCTTTTCTATAGGATCTTTGTGTGTGGGGAAAAGAGATTGTTTGTGGTTGTTGTTGAACCACCAAGTTGTAAACCCTCTACACTTTGCTTTGTGCTTTTCCCTCTTGGGTTGAGGAGGTTGTTTGTGCAAGTGGTTTGTATCCCTCAAGTTGTGAGGTGATCCTTGCTTGGCTTTGTGCTAATCCCTCGGATTGTGAGGTGATTGATTGTTGGCTTGGAGTTGTGCCTCAGGAGGAGGTTGTGTTTGTAAGGAGAGGAGTTGGGTACTCCTTGTATTGTGATTGCCCCAAATCCTCGGTGGAGGTTCCCTTTGTGGGAGTCCTTTGTGGACAAGCTAGTGGACTTAAAATCCTTCTGGGTGAAGGCGGGGATGTAGAGCTGGGTGCTCGAACCTCGAAACATATCTGGTGTTTGCGCTTGTTCATTGACTCTTACTCTCTCTCTCTTTACTTTGTGCCTTGCATCTATTCATATTGCTCATACATACTTATATGCTTGGCTTGGTTGTGTGCATCTCTTGTTGATATTGCAAATTAGTTTTTAATTCCGCATTGAGTTGACTAGATTAGCATAATCACCTATTCACCCCCCCTCTAGGTGATATTTCAATTAGTATCAGAGCTAGCGCTCCTGATATTTAGGTTTAACCACCTAGGAGTGAGATCTTGGTTTGCTAATCTTCATTTGCATTGTTCATTTGCACTCATTTAGTTTGCACTCATGGATAGCCCTCCTATGTTTGACCATATTAGACTTGATGTTTGGAAGGCAAATATGAGTAGCCATTTGAAAAGACTAGGACATCTAGTTTATCAAGCCTCCACTATGGAATCATTCCCCAATAGTAGCAAGCATAAGAAGGCAAATGCATTAGCACTTAGAACACTTAGAGCATCTCTAGGTGAACATCTTTTACCCGTGTTTAATCATTATGACTCGGCTTTTGCAGTTTGGAGCTTATTGACGTCTCCCGAGCTTCTAAGGATTATCAACAAGATGAGAAGATCTAAGAGAGAAAAGTCCGAAGAGCATTGCTTCATGGTCCAAGGGAAAAACTCCCTTGAGGTACAATCGGATTCTCAATTAGATGATAGCTCTAGTTCTTATTGTCATGGTTGTTTTGAAGTTCAAATTTTAAATTTGAAACTTGCTCAAAAGCTTGAGAATTTATTGGAAAAACACAATCTTTTGAAAGAGGACAACCTTGTTTTGAAAAATGAATTAAAGGATTTGTGTTCTAATTTTGAATTGGTTTTGCAAGAAAAGGAAGAGATCACTAGTGAACGTGACTCACTAAGATCTCAACTAGACCTTGCCCTTGATGAGATTGAGATTTTGAAAAACAAAAATGATTGTGATGATGTTGTGAAGCACAATGAGGTTTTATCTTCTAAATTGGATTTTGTTTTAAAAGATAACCTTGTTTTGAAAAATAAAATTGATTCTATTACAAAAGAATTGGATTTTGTTTTAAAGAAAAATGAATCTTTGAAAATTGAAATTGATTCTCATGTGTGCCATGCTAGTATAGCTTCTTCTTCTTGCACACCTATTGCATGCTCCACTTTGTCTTCCACTATTGAAAAAGATATAAATGTTTTGAAGAAAAGTGTTGAATGTTTGGGCTCCACTTTGAGCCAATGCACATTAAATCATTCACGTTTGGAAACCTTGGTTCGCAAGAAACAAGGTCCATCTTTGCATGCACACCCTACACGGCATACACATGCTTCCCACGGACACAACCATAACATGTATGCTCATGTGTACACATGTACACATTGTGGTCGAAAAGGCCACCTTGCTAGATTTTGTTATGATCGTGTTTTTCATGAAAATTTAGCAACTAATTTTGTTTGGGTGAGAAAAGAAACCAACCCCAATGGACCCAAAAGAAAATGGGTACCAAAGACCACCTCTATGCTTTTTGATGTAGGTGGGAGCTCTCGCATCACGTGAGAGTATTGGTGCCTTGAGGTGGATGCGTTCTAAGCTTAAAAGAGAACCATTTGGATGCTTCACTCTCAAGGGGATTTGGTGGGAAGACCACCTTGGTTTGGAGAACTAGAGATGCACCTTCATCGGTTTTGGTATCATTCTCTAACTCCCATTTTTATTTGCATGCTTTTCATGTTCATCTATTTGTAGCATGCCATGCTTTATTGTTCATTATGTTTATGACATGTTGATTAGAATAGTGTTATACATGTTTAAGTTACTTGAACACCCATGTTTTATATGGATCTATATTTAGTGTTCTCACCTTGTTTTAACTAACATGTATGCCCTAGATCTAATGCACATGCATATGCATTATGACCATTTAGATGTTTATGATGTTTATGATTTTTGTTCTTGTTGAACCATGTTTCATTGTTTTATGATTAGTATGATGTTTGCCATGTTTATTAGTCTTATGCTTTACATGATTAGTTATTGAGACACCCATGTTTTGTATGGACCCATATTTTGTGTTCTCTTTATGTTTTAGCTATCATGTTTATCATAGATCTAATGCACATGTCTTTGTCATGCTAATCATATGGTTGACTATGACTTTTTGTTTTAATGATTCACGTTTTGATAAATAACTTGTGTTGTATGATTTCTAATGTTACCACATGTTTTGATGTTTATAGGCTATTATGTATTTCTTGATTCTAATTGCATGTGGATGTTATTCATGATCATTTTTATGTCCTTCATGTTGATCTATATCCCGTTTTATGCTTAATGATTTGATTACTTGTTTAAATGTCAGTTTTCATTAAGACTAGAATTTATACTTGCACATGTAGTGGGACACAAATAAATCTTTATATATGTTTGTGCTTGGATGCTTATTTGTACCCATTAAATGTGCTAGTATAGCCTAGTTTTGATGATTCATACATTTTAAACTTGTATTCCTATTTTTGGATTTGTTTTATGTGTGAGTTTTCATTTCATGTATATGTTTACTTTGCCAAACCTTAAGTTATACATGTATACCCTTTGAGTCATTTGCCTTTCATGCAAATCTATATATATAGACTCAAATGTGTTTAGGGATATGTATGTATACTTATTGTGTTGACAATTCATACATATACCTTGAAATGGAATTAGTTTTGGTGAAAATTTAATTTTTCTTGATTTCGTGTTTATTTGTTTAACTTCATGTATATGTCTATCTTGTCCAAACTATCATTTATACATATACATCCTTGAGCCACGTGCATTCATGCATATACTCTTGTGGACTCATTATGTTTAGGATATGTATGTATACTTTAGTTTGTACATGACATACATATGCCTTGAAGTTTAAATCGTTTGGATGAATTTCATATTTGCTAGGTGATTTCACATTTATAATGAATTTCATGTTTTTAAGATGATTTCAATTGGTGATTTCACATCTTAGATGAATTTCATGTTTTCAAAGAATTTCATATGAGCTTAATTGAATATTTCATGATTAATATGTGTCACATTATACTTGTACACTCACTTTATTAGTTTACTCATGATTTGTTTTCATGAGAATTTGAATGAGCATTATGGACTTAGAGTGTTTTGTGATCATGTGATTTACATGTGTTTCATGAAAACCAACTTTGTTTTATTCCTTACTTGAAGGATTTCGTACTAGTTTTAAAAGTTTTTCTTATAACTAGTTCGTATTCTTCACTATGGTAGAGATTTTCAAACAAAGCTTATTTTCAAACCTATTTTTTGAAAACCCCTACCTCTATGGGAGGATGGATGGGAGATCATGTTCATGCATGATTTAAAATGAAAATCATTTAAATCTTGAACCATGATTGGGAGGTAGTTATATGATGTATACACTTGATCTTTATTGTTATTTTAATTGGTATCATTGAATTCTTTCAATTGGTATCAATCTTGACATTTCTTGTATACTCATATATGTTTGTATGTATGTATGTTTTAAAATTTCAAGAATATCAATTTCTATTGGTATCTATTTTTCATACATATATATGTTTTATTTGTGCTTATTATATCCCTATATCTTTAAGCACAAAATCTTGTTTATGCTAGTGCTTGAGCTTTAACTTTGTTTCAATTGATTACTTTTAAATTGGTATCAAGCCCATGCATCATTTTAGTTGGTATTTATAAAGGGGGAGAAAATTTGATTTTGTCTTTCAATTGGTGATTTCTCAATTGGTATTTGATTCCCACTCCCTTACTTTATGATTGAAAATTCAAATTGGTATCATATGTTCAAAATGAAAAATATTTACAATTGGTATTAAAATATTTGTGTTTTAGACATTCAAAATTCATTATGTTCAAATTGGTATCAAGATTTTCATGTGTTTGCTTAAAATTGATATCAACATTTTTCTTGTTTGTTTCTTTCAATTGGTATCAAGATACTATTCTTTGACATATTTTCAATTGGTACCTTAATTGATTGTCACCTCTAATTGACTTTGTTTTTGTTTTAGACAAAAAGGGAAAATATATTTTTATTGATTCATTGTTTCGAACAAAAAGGGGGAGAAATATTTATTGATTTTTCAATTGATTTGGTTTTGCTTTTACCCCTTATTGAAGATTGATTCCTTGTATAAAAAGAAAGAAGATTTTGTTTTGTTTTGGTTTTTACCCCTTTGTTGATGATTGACAAAAAGGGGGAGAAGAATTTGGGTTTATATATGCATGTTTTTGTTTTGCATATATTAAGTTTAATTTAGTTTAATTTCAATTGGTATCTAAAGCATGTTTTGTAATTGGATGTTTTGTAATTTGTATCTAGAGTGTAATTGGTATCTAGATCATGTTTTGTTTTAAACATTTCATTGGAATTGGTTTCCAGAGCATGTTTGTTTTTGAACATTTCATTGGTATCTAAAACCCTTTATTGTTTATGCATTTATATGCATTCATGTTTAAGAGCCTTTATTGCATATTATTTATTGTTTATTTGTTTATGCATGAGTTAAGGGGGAGCTTCTTTGAAGCTTAACTTTAATCCATGCATATATAACTCCATGAGTTTTGTCATCATCAAAAAGGGGGAAATTGTTGGCCCAAAGGTCTTCCACTCTAGTTTTGATGATGATTAACTCATGTAGTTATGTGTACTAATAATCTTGTGATTTAGTTTCAGATCATTAATCAAGTTATTAGTTGGTGAAAGCTTCCACACATCTTTCACATGTTGACTCAAGAGCCCGAGCGTCAAAGATCATATATAGCACTTGCTCGGTGGATCAAAGAGTGTTGGATCAAGTCGGCTTGGAGATTGCGCTCTACAAGAAGACTTCGGTACCATAGTTTAGTTTTGTAAATATTAGAATAGTATGATAATGCTCAAGTTCACAACACACACATTTCATGTTTTGAATATTGGTTTTTGGTTTTTCGGTTTTAGGTTTAACCGATCTTGATTTTCATGAATAGATAGATCAAAACAAGTTTACATGGTTTAATGTATATATGATTTGTTCTATATAGGGCGTGTTTGGATGTAAGGAATCCGAGTGAAGTGAGGAAGTGGGGAAGTATAATTGCTCATTTCCCTATCTATCCAAACACCGGAAAAGGAAAATAAGAAAACCTCTTTTCCCTTTTCATCTCTCTTTTACACAACCATTTTCTCACTTCCAGAGTGCTACAGTTAATTTTGTGGTCATGTAAATCTCATTTATAATAAGTTATAGCATAAAACAGTTAATTTTTTGGTCATGTAAATCTCACTTGCATTCTAATTACAATCTATTTTTTATTTTTCTTAATTAATTTTTATATTAATATTATTTTGCGGTCAACTTTGTGGTCAACTTTTTCATTTCCACTTTTCATTACCATCCAAACACCGGAAACGACAAAACATTTTCCAAACCACACTTCCCAACAACCATCCAAACACCAGAAAACTTACTACTCATTTCCCTTTTTCCTAAAGGAAATAAATCTTACTTCCTACTTCCTCACTTCACACCAATTCCTTAAATCCAAACAGACTCATACATGCATGCTTTAATTTCCTAGACAAACTTAGTTTTGACTCACTCATTCATGTGTTATATGTTTTGGTATTTTTGACAAAACATATTTTGGAATTAATGACAAAAACTATGATATATATTTGTTTCATGTATATTGGATTTCAATCCATATGCATCATGCTTAAGTGTGTTTAAATATCATGTTTTTGTATTTGGAAGAGTTTTGGACAAAACGTATTTTCTATTCAAAATCCAAGTTTTTAGAAAATACGGTTTTTGGTTTTTGGTAAAAATGATTAGACACAAAAATAGTTCATATTGATTGATATTTGAGCTAAACTTTTTACCACATGTTTATATATCAATGCAAAATGATAAAACTATTTTTGGTGATTTTTAGAAAAGATAAAAGAATTTTTAAACATATTTCTAACTGAATTTTTTGTTCCAGGCTTCAACCAAGTCGACTAGTGACCTGACTAGTCGACTAGGGCTGAGGTCGGTCGACCGGGACGGTCGACCGACGTGCACAAATCTGTGCACGTTTGGCAGCTTTGGGATGGCCGACCGGGACGGTCGACCGGGCTGAGAGCAGAGCACTCTGTTTGTTTCGGTCGACCGGGCCGGTTGACCGGCAGCTGCCAACGGGCAAAAATTGACCGTTGGGCGGTCGACCGGACCGGTCGACCGGCAGGGTTATTTTGGCAAAATCTGCTGCCAACGGCTAGTTTCCAGATTTGCCTATAAATATCCCATTTGCAAGAGTTTTTCTCTAAGATTTTTTGTGCGAATTTTTCCCTACTCTCTGGTGTTTTCACAGCAATTAAAAGAGGTTTTTGGATTCAAATTGAACAATCTTTTTGGTGTTTTTATTAGGCTTTGAAAAATCAAAGAAAAGGGATTTGGGAAAAGCTTTTGTTTGAACTTCACTATCTTCATTTCTATTATTTCCCAAAGATTTTCTTTGAGTTGCTGGTTTCAAATCCCTTGGTTTTCTCCACACTTGAGCAAAAATCTACTATCTTTTCTATAGGATCTTTGTGTGTGGGAAAAGAGATTGTTTGTGGTTGTTGTTGAACCACCAAGTTGTAAACCCTCTACACTTTGCTTTGTGCTTTTCCCTCTTGGGTTGAGGAGGTTGTTTGTGCAAGTGGTTTGTATCCCTCAAGTTGTGAGGTGATCCTTGCTTGGCTTTGTGCTAATCCCTCGGGTTGTGAGGTGATTGATTGTTGGCTTGGAGTTGTGCCTCAGGAGGAGGTTGTGTTTGTAAGGAGAGGAGTTGGGTACTCCTTGTATTGTGATTGCCCCAAATCCTCGGTGGAGGTTCCCTTTGTGGGAGTCCTTTGTGGACAAGCTAGTGGACTTAAAATCCTTCTGGGTGAAGGCGGGGATGTAGAGCTGGGTGCTCGAACCTCGAAACATATCTTGGTGTTTGCGCTTGTTCATTGACTCTTACTCTCTCTCTCTCTTTACTTTGTGCCTTGCATCTATTCATATTGCTCATACATACTTATATGCTTGGCTTGGTTGTGTGCATCTCTTGTTGATATTGCAAATTAGTTTTTAATTCCGCATTGAGTTGACTAGATTAGCATAATCACCTATTCACCCCCCTCTAGGTGATCTTTCAAATCCATCATTTTTAATACCTCAAAGAATACTACATTGGTGTAGCTTCCATTATTCACAATGACTCTACAGTTCTTATATTCTTTTTGTAACAAGGCAATGCTAATAATGGAAAAGTAACTCGAAGGTATTTGACTAATGCCATTATGTGTAACATCTCTAGAAAAGACATCAACAAGTTTCATAATTACTGGGGTGAGTCAGGAAAAATCAAGGTACTAGACTCTACGATGTCATCTTTTAGTTCTTCATGGACTTGGTCGTCGGTGAAGTCATCATCTACGTCTTCATCAGAATCATGTCTGGGTGATATGTAAACTCTTTAAAATCAGATTTAATCTCAGGTTGGCTGTCAATATAGGTGATGGTTTATCATGGAACTCCTTTGGGACATCACTGAACTCTTTTACCACGGGATTGAATATCAGAGGAATAGTACTATCAGGCTTGTCCATAACTTTTCTAACCATGGAGATTACACAAGTGGTACCGCTTTTCGGGCTTTGGTTGTGGTTCAATTTGGTCAATATCCTATTGACATTCTCTTTCAGTCGTTTTGTGTCTAAACGTAAGGCATTAGCTTCTTGAGTTAGGAAATCAAGTTTAGCCATAATGTCAGTTAGGGTAGATTGGGGGCCACGAAATCAGTGTTGGGTTCACTAACTTTTCACGCAAATATGAGGTACCACTATGGCATGGCATGCAATGTATGAGTTCCTAATATGAATCCAAATCAATACTATTTTTTATTTGGTTTTCGAAAAATCTAACCCCAATTTTATCAGTCCAGTTAGCCAGGTCGGCGCAACTCAGGTGAGAGAATTTTCGCACTTGGCGTTTCTTATAGAACCACATTGAGTACCCTTCCTTAGTTACACCAATCGTATGAAATTTTTGGGAAAGACTTACCTTTCAAGATTTTCTAATTTACACTAATTTTTTTGGGTTTTGAATAAAATCTAACTAGAAGAAAGAAAGCAAATAAACGTGACTAATATGCAAATCCTACCTAACTGTGCTCTGATGTCAAGATGATGTGAAGCGTGTATGGGCGGAAGTAATAAATAAATTAACTAAAAGATACTCTTCACCAACAAGAAAGATCGCTAGTAGAAATTGAATTAAAACAGATAATATTAGGTTATGTTATGTTGATCATGCAAGTGCTTATCAATTTCAATATTTAAAGAACTAGTTAGAAACTTTTTTTTATGTAGGAAATCAAGTTCTATACGCAATATAAAAAGTCAAACAATCACAATGAAGAAACAGAATCACTCATTCATTTTTAATGTAGACAGAATATCAGAATAGATAAAAGACTGGATGATGTATATCTAAACTTATAATTATGAGTTGATATAATAAGAAAAATACATGAGATGATTATAAATTTGATCTTAGCGTGCTTGTTAATTGTTGGTTGATATCTGAACTCACGTAACTGAGAACAAGTATAATAGATGAAAACAGTGTCATTGAGGAGTCGATGTGCTTATATAGACGAGGCTTAAGTTACTAAATGCGTGATGAGGGAGAAAGGAATTTAGCAACGGAGTATTCGACAGAAATTTATTTGAGAGGAAAAAATTTGAAGGGAAGATAGAGAGAGGGAATAGAGATAGAAAAATCAACTAGAGCATCCCACTACTAATTGAGTCTGATTAGAGCATCCTACCACTAACAGAATTTAGAATCAAATTCTTAATAATCAAACTCAATTTGAGAGTGAAGAAAAACTTTTATTGATTGTTCATTGAAAAACTAAATACATAGGGCATTTATATAGGCTACAAAATTGTATCTCCTACTTCTATTTGGATTACATAATCTTACTGCTAAAAGAAATAAAAAATCTAAAAGAAAAAATATATAAAAAAATAGTAATTCTACTACAAATCGTATTACTAAAAACAAAAATACAAGAAATAAAAACTAGAAATCATAATGCTAGTAGAACTACTAAATCTATGTTGAGTTGGCGCGTCTTCTCCAACGATGAAAGATTTGACATCTCTTCATTCCGTTGTCCGCATCAGCACCCTTTTGGGAACGTGAATGTTTCCTATACCTTGTGCAACTAATGTCCCATAAACACAAGTGGGCCAAATCATCATATTTCTAGACCTGCACATTGATCTTCTCTGTGATGATTTAGGCTTTATGGCAAGCCTCCATTTACCTATTAGTTTTCTCAAGCCAAAATTTGCCACCAGCTAGCTAAGAGACTTGAAGTTAGTTGAAAGAAGTCATAAATTTGGACATTCTTTTCCACCGAGCATTCTAATGTTAGACAGAAAGATTAGATGATGATGAGCATGGATTCATGATAAATGATGAGAAACCCACTTATCATGATAAACAACCCACACTATAAGGGGCATGAACGCACTCCACCATTAGTGTGAATGTTAATCCAAATGAAAAGTTTTATGTGGTTGTTGCAAACAGCTACTTGTTTCCCAACTTTCTCAATGGATTTTGTAAGATGCAACTGAAAATATTAAGAATTCATTCTAGTTTTTCTGTTAAACACCCTACTTGATGCATATTTCCTTGTAGGCTGCAAATGAAACGCCTACATGCAGCTCGCAATCTTGCTTCGTTCAAAGCCATCATTCTCTAATAAGAAGACCTTGTACTTACATTACCTGGCCTGTCATACAATTGGCTGTGTGCTTGTCACCTGTCTGTCTAAAGGATCCTTTTTCTTGGTTACTTAACTACTACCTTCACAACCATAATCACCACCATTGAAGCCTTTTCCATCAAAATGGGGTTGATAGGACCACAAGTCTGCTGAAAGACTTGGCCACGTAAACTGCACGTAAGAAAGGGGTTTAGGGCGAATCCTAGAATTCTGAAGCTTTATCGTAGAATTCTGAAGCTTTGCTCCTTTACTACAAAAGGTTCTGAATAATGACAGGCATGTCATATAAATAGGGTGTTCACTCTAGGCGCCGTGATGTGTGACGGTAGTTTCTGTGTTTATCGTTTTTCAGTTAAAAGTGGCAACATGCCAAGTCAAGCCCAATAAATGTTCAACATTTAACACCTAAATGGTAGCCCACATCTGTTTAAAGTCAAATATGGGTAGAATGGGTTGCATTTGATATTAGGTACACATTTGGCCCTTTGATACCTGTTTACCCCCAATACAATTCACTTAGGAGGGGAAAGAATGGCAGCAGCCATCAAGTCCTTCCTCTTCTCTGCTGTTGCTCTGAATTCCTATGCAAGTTCTCCACCTTCTCCCACCTCTTTTTAAACAGGGGCTGGGTACAGCAAACAACTATTTTTAGCACTCTCTTATACACAGCATAAATTTCATTCCTTGTTTGCAGTATTTACAGGTGAAAGTTTCCCCACCAGCCTTGACTTTAAGTCGGAATGTCTTGAAGCAGTCCACAATTGGGATGAATAACAAGAGAAGCCCAAGGAACACATGGTGGGCATGACAAGCATGATAGCAAGGTAAGTTCACTCATATTTTTAGGACTTTAATCTTTTACGTCTGTAGTTATCATTTAGTTGTTTTGGAGCACATGTTTAAGTTATCATTTGTAGTTTTGTCTGTTTAGGTTGAAGTTATTCTAGTTTTGGATATCCGTCATCCACATGCTATTTTCAATTTTGGGTAAGGCATGTGATACAAACATATAAATCATGTGGGAAGGGCAATCATGATGGGATCCGGGCGGGATTCTCTCCCTAGGGTTTTTGATGTGAAACGGGGACCCTATGGTGTGGTATATCAGTGATAAATTCGAATTCAGTACGTTTCACCAAAAAATATGATCTTTGGTAGGAAATTATCTAAAAATAATAATGCGATCAGATGGATTTTTAACATCTTTGGCATGCATAGTTTAAACATCCATCATCTAAAGAATTCAATTGCAATATTCAGTTAATATGAATAGTCCTAATCACAATATTAGATCGGTAGATAACAAGCATGCAATAGAATCACACACACTCGCATTTATAGTGGACAGCAGATTAATACGATAATAAGTTAGAGAATAAATCTACTGAATCATTCAATTGATAATCTGATTAATGAAACAGAAAATTACCCATTGATGTTCTCAAGATTTTCGATGTTCTACTGATTGATGCTTGTGTTGTTGAACTGGCACTTGATTGATGTACTAATCTTTGTTGATTTACTTGTGAGCAGGCACATGACTTGACTTCGGGCTGTGGTTGCTTGGGGATGCTACGCCACAACAAGAGGTAGTGGGTAGTTGTGTTGGGTTGTTGTGATTACAGAGTAGGGATGGGAATTGGAGGGGATTTAGACGTTGTAACTTGGGTGCGGGTGGACTGTTTGCGCAAGAGGAAGAGGAAGGGAGTGGTGGGGATTTCTTTGCTGAAATTTGTTGCTCACGCACGGGGAATAAGGATGTTGGTAGCTATTGATTGGAAGCTTTGTTGACAAAGAATAGTTGGATGAATGGTGGAGGGATTGTCTTTGTTTGCTAACACAAATTGTAAAGGATGGGATTTTTATTTTGATCTTTGTTGTTTTTTTTTCCCCTTTTGATTTGGATTTGCTGGTGGCAAAACAAAGGAGAAGGAGATGGGATTTGATTGGTTTTCTTCTTCTTTATTTGCTGTCGTTGGTTGCATCACAGGGCAAGGAGGAAAGGCTCTCCGTTGGGTCTCTTTTTTTTTGTTTGCAGGATGAAGAAAAGGGAAAGAAGAAGATGAAGGGGTGGGGGCCACGTGAGGGGGAAAAGGGCAGGGGGGTGGCAGCACGTGAGAATGTGGGGAAAAAAATATTTTGTTGGGGTTTCTTTTCTCTCTTTTCTTTTGGCTTTGTAATTTTGGGTTTTTATTTGGATGGTTGAGATGTGATTAAGGAGATGATAAGGTTGAGTTAGGGATAAGATTTGGTAGTGGGATTTGATAAAGGGGATAGAATTTTGAAGAGGGGATAAGAGGATAATTAGACTTGGATTTCACACCCAAACTATTTGAATTGGATTTCACACCCGATTTATAAAAGATAAGATATTTTCATTTTGAAAATAAATCAGAATTTTATTCATAAATCTTCATGCCCTTTTCAGTACAATATCATGCCCTAAATAGGCTTACAGACTTTGACTGCTCTCCACATAGTCAATGTGGGACTAAAAAAAGAGAAATACAAATCTAAAACAAAGAAGAAATATACTCGACTCAAATAAATAAAAATACAGACTCTGATTAACAAAACGAATAACTCGTGGCGCATCTGGTGTCGTCGGATGTCCGCATTATTTTCCCCAGGTGGGAGAAACTCGACTCCGTCGAGTTTGGTGTAAAAAGCTCCCGGAATGCTTAAACACAGCTGGGTCTACTTGCTGCAACTCACCACTCAAAAAGTAATATTCATTTCAAACAATCAGATATCAGTAGAATACACCAGATAATTTAATCATCTAAAATTTTATCACATTTCACTGCTGTATTGGAATGAATATCTGAGAGTGAACTCAATGTGGGGACTCTTAAAAAAAAAGCTCAGAAAAGGCTTATAACTAGTGGGTCATTAAAGCTAAAATCAAATACTTGCAATTCACTGAATACCCAATATTGAAAATAGGACTAATTTCAAAATCTTTAAAAGATTAACATGAATATTGTAATTTGAATTCTACAAGATTTCAAGAATCCAACACTACAGCATGCAAATCATTAACAGTTCCCGGGGGAAACCGTTTCGGACGAATCCGATCCATCTTAAGTTGTCAACACTAAAAGTCTTAAATAACTTCCTGTTACAAGTTCATAAATTACAGTTAGCGTAGATCATGCACGTGTATGAAAATGTGATGTAGACTTAGATATGCAGACTCAGAATACTCTAAAATGAACAGTAGCAGGGATCTCATTTTAGTACCTACATATGCAAAAGAGTAACTTGACTCCCTATTAGATGGAAAAATTTTAGGCACTTGGTTCAGTGGGTCAACAATACTCACGACCTCTATTAAAAGGGATGATTAGGCGTACCAACATAAATGTATGTGGTAGTTGCCTATTACTTTGTTAATGATGACGAGAGATATTTTGATAGATAAAGTCCGAGTGAAAATACCCTTTTGTTTAACCGTAAGAGAGAAAAAGTTGACACTCTGCAAACTGTGAGGTTCTCCCATAACGACATCCCTTAAGTTCTCGAATGCAGATCGACCATAGATGGAAATATCCCTGATCTGACCAACATCTTTTGTCACTATATAGTTCCAAAATTTGTCCTCATAAAAGTGGATGTTTATTGGGACAAGGCACGATTGGTTGACCTTTAGTGAAACTCATTAACTTGCCCTTTAAGTTCGATTTGCTTGGTAGGATCCAACCTAGAGTGTGGCAAGTCGGGAAGATTAGCTCCTGAGATTAACTCAATGGCGTGTTGGATATCACGCATCAGTAATAGCTTATCTGGGAGGTTTTTGGAAAAGACAGCGATAGATTTCTTGACGATAGGGTTGACTTCGGGGAGATTCAAAGCATTGTCTTTAAGAGAGATATCAGTAAACTCCATAATGTCTGGAACAACTTCAAGAGGACTCGAAGTATTGGACTTCTCAAGGTTATCACCTTAGTCTTTTCGTCAAGGTCTGAGTTTTCAGATTCTTCCGCCTGGCAAACAGGTTCTTCAAAGACAACATCAACAAGCTCTGTGATCATAGGGGTAGGTGTCGGCAATAGAGGAGGCAGATGTTGACGACCAAAGCAGACAATGACAGTAGCAGTCGACAGTAAAGAAAGTAGAGAAGGTGGTGTCGGTAGTAAGGGAGGAAAGGGCTCTGAATTTGTTACAGGTGGTTTCCTAACTTGAGTGACTTTGATTGGAGTTAGGCAGTTGGCAGTAACATGCCATAACTTTAACACTTATAACACTTAATTGTGGGACTAAGCTTGGAGTAGTCTCTGTCGCTAAACTCTTTTATCACGGGCGTGGCTACTAAGAGAGTAGGATTTTCAGGCTTGATTCTTTTAGGATCGAGTCTAATCACCGGAATACCTTTCTTTAATCTGTCGTTGCCAACAATGATTTGAATTAGTTCATTTGAGGTGTATGGATTCACTGGAGAATTGGCGTTACCAGACTTCTCGTTTTAGTAATGATCCTATCTAGGGCTTGATTAGAGGACTCCATGATTTGGATCAGGTTATCAAGTTGAGCACTTATGACAGCAAGTGTCGTGGCAAGCTGGAAATCCATAGGGTGGGATGAGAGCTACTAGATGCAAATTTTTTTTATTTTTAAAATTATTTGATGCAAAAAAATATGAAATTCCTAACAACTGTATGATGTAGAAGTTTCCCTACCTAAAATATGTTCTGATACCAAACTGATGTGAAACGGGGACCCTATGGTGTGGTATATCAGTGATAAATTCGAATTCAGTACGTTTCACTAAAAAATATGATCTTTGGTAGGAAATTGTCTAAAAAAATAATGCGATCAGATGGATTTTTAACATCATTGGCATGCGTAGTTTAAATATCCATCATCTAAAGAATTCAATTGCAATATTCAGTTAATATGAATAGTCCTAATCATAATATCAGATCGGTGATTATAAGTATGCAATAGAATCACAAACACTCGCATTTATAGTGGACAGCAGACTAATATGATAATAAGTTAGAGAATAAATCTACTGAATCATCCAATTGATAATCTGATTAATGAAACAGAAAATTACCCATTGATGTTCTCAAGATTTTCGATGCTCTACTGATTGATGCTTGTGTTGTTGAACTGGCACTTGATTGATGTACTGATCTTTGTTGATTTACTAGTGAGCAGGCACACGACTTGGCTTTGGGCTGTGGTTGCTTGGGGATGCTACGCCACAACAAGAGGTAAGTGGGTTGTTGTGTTGGGCTGCTGTGATTACAGAGTAGGGATTAGGAATTAGAGGGGATTTAGACGCTGTAACTGGGGTGCGGGTGGGCTGTTTGCGCAAGAGGAAGAGGAAGGGAGTAGTGGGGATTTCCCTGCTGAAATTTGTTTGCTCACACACGGGGAATAAGGATGTTGGTAGCTGTTGATTGGAAGCTTTGTTGACAAAGAACAGGTGGATGAATGGTGGAGGGATTGTCTTTGTTTCCTAACACAAATTGTGTTTCCTAACATAAATTGTAAAGGATGGGATTTTATTTTGATCTCTGTTGTTTTTTTTTTTCCTTTTGATTTGGATTTGCTGGTGGCAAAACAAAGGAGATGGGATTTGATTGGTTTTCTTCTTCTTTGTTTGTTGTCGCTGGTTGCATCACAGGGCAAGGAGGAAAGGCTCTCTGTTGGGTCTCTTTTTTTTTTTGGCAGGATGAAGAAAAAGGAAAGAAGAAGATGAAGGGGTGGTCGCCACGTGAGGGGAAAAAAGGCAGGGGAGTGGCAACACGTGAGGATGTGGGGGGAAAAAGATTTTGTTGGGGTTTCTTCTCTCTTCTCTTTTGGCCTTGTAATTTTGGGTTTTTATTTGGATGGTTGAGATGTGATTGAGGAGATGATAAGGTTGAGTTGGGGATAAGAGGATAATTAGATTTGGATTTCACACCCAAACTATTTGAATTGGATTTCATATCCGATTTACAAAAGATAAGATATTTTCATTTCGAAAATAAATCAGAATTTTATTCATAAATCTTCATGCCCTTTTCAGTACAATACCATGCCTTAAATAGACTTACAGACTTTGATTGTTCTCCACATAGTCAATGTGAGACTAAAAAAAGAGAAATACAAATCTAAAACAAAGAAGAAAATATTCGACTCAAATAAATAAAAAGAAAGACTCTGATCAACAAAACGAATAACTCGTGGCGCATCTGGTGTCGTCGGATGTCCGCATCAGTTTCTCACCCAAAACACACAGGCTACAAAGCTTTTAAAAACAATTTTAATTCATTCCAAAACTACCAATAACAATACCAGTTTCGGCCTTAAATAGGCCTACATCAACGGAAAGATCTCATTACAACCGATATGGGACTAAAAGAAAACTACCAAATAAATAAATAAAAATTACAATAAAAGGAAAAAAGAATTAAAATGAACAGCTCAATGTTGCTTGAATTCCCCAACCCTTATCGAACCAAACTAAAAGAGAGTGACGACGCCTCCTGGTATAGAATCGTAATCCTGGAGAGATGTCCCCATCATTCCCACAGGATTGGGAAAAAATCGACTCTGTCGAATGTGAACCTCCTCGGCTCTCATAATGCTCCAGACGATCAGGATCCAACTATTGGAGTTCCTCTCGATTAATTCAAGTGTTATCAGAATCAGGTAGTCCTTTCCAACGAACCAAAAATCTGTGATAACCACCATCTCTAGTAGAGACAATCTGATCATCAATAATTTCATCAATTTGTTCTGCCATATGGGTGGGATGTATTTGGGGAAGCGGAGGTAATAAGGGTCTCTCAAGAGTTGGCTCAGGGGAAGGCTTATCCAATAAAGAATTACCAGGGAAAAAATTGGGCCCTTTATAAGCAACCAAATCTTCAATATTAAAAGGGAATTAATGCCAAAATCCGGTGGGAGATCTACTACAAATGCATTTGAATTAATTTTCTTCAAAATTTTGAATGGTCCCGCACTACGTGCATGCAATTTCTTCATGGTACCAGGAGGATACCGTTCCAGTCGAATCCGAACCATCACGTAGTCTCCTACGTTAAACTCATGTACTTTTTTGTGCAAATTTGCATAAGCTTTATAGTTTGCATTATTTTTCTGAATTTGATTGCTGATCTCCTTATGCAAGTCATGAATGTGCGATGTAAATGATGTAGCTGACTCAGACATACTAGTATGATGGGGTGCCATGGGAAATAAGTCTATAGGTTGCCTAGGTTGATAACCATGCACTACCTCAAATGGACTCATCTCTATGGTTTTATTGACAAAACTGTTGTATGCAAACTCAGCAGTAGATAACACAAGATTCCATGTTCTAAGATTTTCACCTATTAAATATCGTAGCAGATTACCAAGACTTCTATTGACTACTTCAGTTTTTCATCAGTTTGTGGGTGAAAGACAGTAGAAAACTGAAGTTTAACCCCCATTTTATGCCACAGGGTTTTCCAAAAGTAACTTGTGAATTTAACATCCCTGTCTGAAACAATTGTTTTGGGTAGCCCATATAGCCTAACAACTTCATCAAAGTAAATCAAAGCAATCCGAGATGCATCCAACGTTTTGGAACATGGTAAAAAGTGAGCCATCTTGGAAAAGCGGTCTACAACAACAAGTATGGAATCATGCTTTCTTGTGGTTTTCGGTAAACCCAATACGAAATCCATACTGGCATCTTGTCAAGGGAAGTTTGGAACTGGCAAGGGAGTATAGAGACCAGTGTTTTGTTTCCGTTGCTTGGCGAGTTGACATGTACGACACTGACTAACAAGCCTTGCAACATCTCTTTTTAAGCTCGGACAATAAAAATGATGTTCGACAGCTTCAATTGTTTTATTTTGCCCGAAGTGTCCAGCAAGACCCCCAGCGTGTAATTCCCATACCAGAATTCTCTTAATGAGGTGCGAGGGATACACAATAAACGAGAGCGGAACAAATATCCATCTTGCAGAAGAAAACATCAATTTCATGAGTCAAACTATCCCTTAAGACAGTGTATATATTTTCAAAATCAAGACATGACTCATAACTGTCTTTGATTTTCTCAAAACCAATCACTTCAGTACTCATGACAGAAAGTAAGGCGTGACGACGACTAAGAGCATCAGCGACCCTATTTTCTACCCCAGTACCATGCCCCGAATTCAACTTCTTTTGGGAGTTGAGATATTTAAGGGCTTCATGATCTGAGCAAATGAATTCTTGCGGTAACAAGTAATGGCGCCTGTAACGCAGAGCTTGCACTACCGCATAGAACTCCTTATCGTAGGTGGAGTATTATTGCCTAGCATCATTTAACTTTTCGCTAAAATAGGAAATGGGATGCTTTTCCTGACTCAAAACACCACCTATCCTAACGCCTGAGGCATCACAAGTAATTTCAAAAACTTTCGTGAAATCTGGAAGCCTCACAACAGGAGCTTCTGTCACTCTCTTTGATTTCCCGGAACGTCTTGGCAACAGCTTTAGTCCATTCGAATTCCTCCCTTTTCAAACAATCGGTAATCGGGGTCATGATGGTACTAAAGTTTCGAATAAAACGTCTGCAGAAAGTGACTAACCCATGAAAACTCCTCACTTCTCGAATTAGTTCTGGCCATTCTATTATAGCTTTAATTTTATCGGGATCTGCAGAGACGCCATGTGAAGAAACAACCACTCCTAAGAAAATGACTTGGTCGGTAAGAAAGATACATTTCTTAGGGTTGACATATGAACTCTCCTTTCTCAAAACTACACAGACCTGCGTGAGGTGGTCCAAATGTTGCTCTGTTGATTTGCTATAAATGAGGATGTCATTAAAATATACGACTACAAACTTTCCAATAAAAGGTCGCAATACTTGTGTCATCATTCTCATAAAAGTGCTAGGAGCATTCGACAAGTCGAACGGCATGACCATCCATTCATACAGCCCATCCTTCATTTTAAAGGTTATCTTCCATTCATCTCCCGATCGAATTCGAATTTGGTGGTAACCACTCTTCAAATCTATTTTTGAAAAGATAGCAGTACCGGTCATCATGTCAAGCATATCATCCAACCTGGGAATTGAAAAACGGTATTTTACCGTTATTTTATTGATAGCACGGCTATCCACACACATACGCCATGTTCCATATTTCTTCGGCGTTAACAGTGCGGGGACCGCGCAAGGGCTCAAACCTCTCGTATGAACCCTTAACTCAATACCTCTTCAACTTGCCTTTGTAATTTAACATGTTCCATCGGGTTCATCTGATAGTGTGGCAAGTTGGGTAAAGTGGCTCCCGAAACTAGATCAATGGCATGTTGAATGTTCCGCATCGGTGGCAGTTGATCAGGGAGATCGTTAGGAAACACATCAGCAAACTTTGTGATAATAGGGGCCACGTCAGGAAGAATCGTCTCATGAGCTTCTTTCGCCACTTTCCGAGCAACCAAAACGATGACTTGTGCCCCACTAATCACTTCTTTTTCAATTTCTTTAGGGCTGATTAAGAGATTCTTCTCTTTTCTCGTGTCCACTGACTTTCTCTCTTGTTTGGATCTGGGTTGACTTGAAATTAGTTTGATCTGTTGCCCTTCATAGTTGAAAGTACAAGTGTGGACTTTCCCCACAAAGTTACATCCATATCAAATAACCAAGGCTGACCAAGAATCACATGTCTGGCATCCAAAGTTATTACATCACACCAAATTTTGTCCTTATAGGTGGCAAATTGCACAGGTACAAGACATTGTTCGTTCACTTCCATCGATGTTGTGTTAATCCAGGTAACTTTGTACGGACTAAGGTGAGGGACCGTCTTCAACCCTATCTTTGAAATCAAACTGGATGACACAGCATCTATACAACTTCCACTATCGATAATGATGTTATAATTTTTTTCATCAATCTTTATCCATGTATGGAAGATCGAGGTTCTTCGCCAGTCAACCATATCCTTAGGTTGAGCGAGAGAGTACATCGAACGACAGCAACATGCCTGATAGTACTAAGAACTTCTTCGTGTTTTAAGTCATTCTTAGAACCACTGCTCGCATTCCCTACGAATACAATGTCCTTTTGAGGTTCATCTTGCACCTCATCTAATTGATCATCCAGAAAGAGGGTTCTGGATTTACTTGGACAGAACTTTCCTACATGCCCATAGCCTTGACATTTAAAGCACTGGGTGCGGGGGTTGGTTCGTGGCACGCTCTCGACTGGGCCTTTACCCTTGAGATCTCCCGTCGTAGCCGTACTGCTAGGATTGGGTTTGAGCTGGGACTCTTCAAATGTGGCTCTAGTGCTTTGGCTATTATAATCTGAACCTCGTTGATAATAAGATCATCGAGACGCATCTAAGTCCCGAACTATCTGATAGGCGTGTTCTAAATCACTAACACCCCTTGCAAAGAGTTCCTTACGGAGATCATCACGAAGGCCAGACCTGAACCTAGAGAAGGTTTCTGTTGGAGATTCATCGACGAACTCGCTGCACCGGGTCAAGAACTCATCAAATTTCTCAATGTATTCAGTAGAAGTGCGAGTCCTTTGTGTTAGCCTACTCTATTTGTTTGATCCTGAAAGTAATGGGGAGGTACTTCTGGCTTAACTTTGCCTTCTTCTCATCCCAAATCCGGATCGGTTCTTCCCTCCTTAGTGCTATCAGTCATTCGACATTATACCAATATTGTCCCGCCTGTTCTACCAGTTTCATGGCAGCGAAACAGACTCGTCGCTTTTGGGACATCTTGTACCACTTGAAATAACGCTCTACACTCATTACCCAATATAGGTAATATTGTGGGGTCTAAGCGGCCGTCAAAGTTCGATATGTCCACTTTGATGTTTTTCAAGTACCCGTTCATCCCTCATCGTATCGATTGTAATTCATATTGTTTCTCTCCTCCCGGCAGTTATTGAGTTGACGCTCTCCATTACGAGCTCCATCATGGCGTTCCACTTCCAACCTATCCATTCTCTGACCTAAGGTGTTCATTTGGGTCTTAATTTCCTCAAGAGTCTTGAGAATTTCAAGAGTCAGTTAATCTGTTGGTGAGGTGATACCAGATGAAGAAGCATTGGGATTCATGTCTGTATTGGGTTCTACTGGGACGTAAACTTTATCACTACGAGTACGCATGCACAGTTACCCCTTTTTTTAATTATTACTATCTAAATGCTGAATTTATGATGATCTTTCTTTATATATATGTGTGTGTGTGTGTGCGCGCGCGTGTGTGTTGTATATATATATGTATGTATATATATGTATGATAATGAATACAATTTATTAATTTCTATATGCCACTAACAAACTCTAATGCAATCGTGCAGGATGATGCAGAAGGTGTGGAGGATCAGCAACAATTTAGTAAAATAAAACGCACAATAAGGCAAATGAATTTGCTAGTAAGCTCAAGAGTGTAAAATAGAGACTGCGATGTTACAAGAATTTGCAATTTAGACCTCAATATTTTATAAAATATTAATTCCATGCAACTAACTCCGCCAGTGCACCGTTCACTGCATGTCCCAAGTCAGGATAAAGAAGGAGGGTTGTGGTAGGCAGGTGACAGCCAACATAAAACTTTGTCACATACTATGAACATGACCAAGAACTAAATTTCGTTGGGGCGTCCCCTACTGAGCGACACGCTACATCGGAGCCCGGGTGTAGTGAAAAGTGGGCAAGGGTTGCTAGGTTGTCGTCCAGAAACGACGTGCCACATCGGCACCCGGATGTGATGTCAAATGAGCAAGGGTCCCCACACTTTTATGAGCGGGTGAGGGTAAAAAAAAGAAGCTCATGAATATAGGATTATGTTAGCATCATGGAACATAGGTTCTCTTACAAGTAGATTAGCAGAGTTAGTAGAGTTAGTTGATGTTATGGTTAAACGGAATGTTAGCATTTTGTGTGTGCAGGAAACTAAGTAGGTAGGTGAAAAAACTAGAATTATAGAGCATTGGGGTTATAAACTTTAGTATACTTGTAGAGATAGAAATCGTAATGGGGTGGGTGTGATCATAGATAAGCAATTGCTTGAGAATGTAGTGGAAGTTAAGAGAAAGGGTGATAGGATTTTACTAGTTAAATTTATTTTAAGGTAGGGAGATTTTTAATGTTATTAGTGTCTATGCACCACCAGTAGGACTTGATGAGTCAAGGAAGCGTCAATTTTAGGAGGATTTAGATGAGATTGTGCAAGACATACCCATTAAAGAAAAGTTTTTCATAGGCGGTGACCTCAATGGACATGTAGGAACTAGTAGTTATAGGTTTAATAGTGTACATAGAGGATTTGATTTTGGGGAAAGAAATGAACCATAGTAACTCGATTTTAGATTTTGCTTTGTCATATGATTTGATCTTAGTGAATACTTGATTTAGGAAGAGAGAGTCACTTGTTATGATCTTAGTGAATACTTGATTTAGGAAGAGAGAGTCACTTGATCACTTTTGAAAGTGGATCAAATGCGAGCCAAATAGATTTCTTTTTAACTAGAAAAGTAGGTAGAGGTTGTTGAATGGATTGTAAGGTAGTACCGGGTAAGAGTGTAGTAACCCAACAGACTCTTAATTTTAGATGTCTGGTTAGAAGGAGATTTAGAAAGATTAAACATAAGTTAGATCCTTAGATTAAGTGGTGGCGGTTAAAAAAAAGGTAACCGGGGAGTTTTTGTAAATTGAGTAGTACATGAAGCAGATTAGAAAGCCCAAGATGATCCTAATACAACATAGAACAAAATTGCTAGCTGCATTAAAAGAGTAGCTAAAGATGTACTTGGTGAGTCACGGAGTGGTGCTCCACCATGTAAGCACACATCATGGTAGAATGAAGAGGTAAAAGCTGTCATTAAGATCAAACAAGACTCTTATAGAGATTTGAAGAAAAATTGTGATGGAGTAAGTTTTGAGAGGTAAAAGCTAGCCAAGAAGGAGGCTTAGAAAGCTGTTCAAAATGCAAAAGTTAAAGTGTACAAAGAAGTGTATGAGAAGTTAGACACTAAAGAGGCTAAAAAGAATATATATAGAATTGCTCGAATACGGGATAGAAAGACTAGAGACTTATGTACTGTGAGGTGTGTCAAAGATGAGGATCAGAAGGTTAGTTCGAGATGAAGAAATTAAAGAAAGATGGAGAGAATATTTTGACAAATTGTTCAATGGTAGTTCTACTCAAGATTTGGATGACCTTATCATTCAGTGCCAGGATATGAACCATAATTATATGCGCAGAATTAGCGAATCTAAAGTTAAAGAGAGGCCTTGGAGAGGATGAAGTCAAGGAAAGCTGTTGGCCCAGATGAAATTCCTATTGAGGTATGGAGATGCTTAGGAGAGATGGGCGTAAGATGGCTGACAAACCTCTTTAACAAGATCTGGCTAACTAAAAAGATGTCAAATGAGTGAAGGAAGAGTACCTTAGTACCTCTCTATAAGAACAAGGGTGATATCTAGAGTTGTTCAAACTATCATGGAATAAAACTCATGTGTCACGCCATGAAGCTTTGGGAATGGGTAATTGAACACAGGTTAAGGCAGAATGTCACTATTCAGAGAACCAGTTTGGATTTATGCCGGGGCGATCGACGACAGAGGCTATTCAGTTGCTTCGTCAACTCATAGAGCGATTTAGAGAGAGGAAGAGAAATTTGCATATGGTCTTTATTGATTTAGAAAAAGCTTCTGATAAGGTATCAAGAGAGATATTATGGTGGACATTGATGAAAAAGGGAGTCCCCATCAAATATATTGACATAATCAAGGATATGTATGATGAAGTAGTGGCAAATGTCAGAACTTGTGAAGGCATAACAAGTGATTTTTCTATCACCATTGGATTGCATCAAAGATTTGCATTGAGTCCATTCTTATTTGCCATAATGATGGATGAGCTTACTAGAACTATTCATGATGAGATACCGTGGTGTATGCTCTTTACTGATGATATTGTCCTAGTTGATGAGACAAGAGCTGGGGTAAATGCCAAATTGAAGTTATAGAGACAAACTCTAGAATCTCGAGTTTTAGATTAAGTAGGGCCAAAACAGAGTATATGGAATGTAAATTCAGTAAACAGAAAATCTAAGATTATAGTATTGTGAGACTAGATGACAAGAAATACCAATGAGCAGTCATTTTAAGTACTTGGGTTCTATTATCCAAAAGAATAGGGAGATCGATAGTAATGTCCACCATAGGATCCAAGCCGATTGGTTGAAATGGAGGAGCGCAATAGGAATTTTATGTGATCGTAACATTCCGTTATGGCTGAAGGGAAAGTTTTATCGGACTACTATTAGGCCAGCTTTGTTATATGGCACAAAATGTTGATCTATAGAAAGCTATCATGCCCAAAAAATGAGTGTAGCAGAGATGCGCATACTTCGTTAGATGTGGTAACACGAGGAGAGATAAGGTGAAAAATGAGGATATTCGTACTAAGATAGGTGTAGCCTCTATAGAAGAGAAGATGAGAGAAAACCGTCTGCGATGGTTTGGTCATGTGCGACGTAAACCTACAGATGCACCAGCCCGACGAGTAGAGCGTATCAATTTAGGGGCTGTTTGGTTGCAAGGAAGTGGGCGGAAGTAAGGAAGTAGGGAAGTATAATTGGTCACTTCCCTATCTATCCAAACACCGGAAAAGAAAAATAAGAAAACCTCTTTTCCTTTTATCTTTTCTCTTTTACACAACCATTTCCTCACTTTCAAAGTGCTACAGTTAATTTTGTGGTCATGTAAATCTCATTTGTAATAAATTATAGCACAAAACAGTTAATTTTTGGACCATGTAAATCTCACTTGCATTCTAATTACAGTCTATTTTTTTTTTTCTTAATTAATTTTTATTTTAATATTATATTACGGTCAACTTTGTGGTCAACTTTTCCACTTCCACTTTCACATTACCATCCAAACACTGGAAAAGACAAAATATTTTCCAAACCACACTTCCCAACAACATCCAAACACCGGAAAACTTACTAACCAATTCCCAAGTTCCAAAGGGAATTATTACTACTTCCTCAATTCCTCACTTCCTCACTTCCACCCTTAACCAAACAGGCCCTTAAGGCAAGTTAAAAGAGCGCATGGGAGACCGAAGAAAACATGGATGAAGGTAATACGACAAGATATAGAGGCTAAAGGTCTTAGTGAAGGCATATTGCTCGATAGGAATGAGTGGAGAAAGCTGATCCATGTGCCCGATCCGGCGTAATTCTTTTTGGTTCATGTAGCCTACCCCAAATACTTGGGACAAATGGCTTAGTTGTTGCTATTGTTATATTAATTCCATGCAACTGTCGATGTCCTTATGTATTAGCACTCCCTAAATTAATATTAAGCTATCGCAAATAAAAGGCAAAGCAGAGACACGCTCACTATTTATGGATGACAGATAATTGACAAAAGTATGATGACAGAATCAAAGTGGTATCCAAAATTTCAATTCAAAGGAATTTATCCTGAATACTGATTACCTGGATAGTCGAAAAAGAGTCCCAATTGGACCCTGGTCACTCGGAAATGCACTAGCATGCTTGAGAGTGCTTCAGGCTTCGGACCGTAGCTCGCGGATCAGTCGTGCTAACCCCACCAACTCAAATACAGCCTTAAGATATCTCTGCTCCTCTTTTAAGTTGAGAAGAGGACGAGGGAAAGCTCTGGTGGGAAGAGCTCAGGTCAATTGAAGCAGTGACTTTGTGAAAGGAGTCCAAATCAATTGGAATTAATCCCAAATCAAAACTCCCAATTCATATCTAATTTGCTTTTTTTAACAGGTCTGCAACAGCAACTGAGCCAAAACTCGCTTGAGAGTAAATCTCCGGCTTGATCCTGTCGCCTGATCGCCTGGACGCCCAGTTTTGGGGACATCTCTCCAAGGTTGCGATTCTACACCAGGAGGCGTCGTCGCACTCTTTCAGTTTGGTTCGATTAGGGCTGGGGAATTCAAGCATCATTAAGCTGTTCATTTTAATTTTTTCTCTTTTATTGTAATTTTTATTTATTTATTTGATAGTTTTCTTTTAGTCCCATATCGGTTGTAATGGGATCTTTCCGTTAATGTAGGCCTATTTAAGGCCAAGACTGGTATTGTTATTGATAGTTTTTTGGAATGAATTAAAATTGCTTTTGAAGCTTTGCAGCATGTGTGTTTTGGGCGAGAAACGCTAGGGAGAGAATCCCGCCTGGTTCCCCATCACATCACTTAAAGGCTTTTCCCAAAAATATAGAGAAAGAAGATGTATTTGATGGATATATTTACGACATTTAGGAAAGATGAGCGCTTAAAAAGTTTTGGACATAAAATGATACCCCACTATTTTCTTCATGTCCTAACATGTTGTCTGCTGTCATTAATCGCCATGGGACCTCACAACCATGAACGCAACATCTGCCATACGTAAACTTGTCATACCAAAATAAGTTATTTGTGAGACCTTCTGAGCTCAGTTTGTGTGAGGGTGTAGAAGATTCCAAAAATTTTCTTCAAAGTTCCTCGAGCTCAGATTGCATAAGCCATTAGTCAACCGGCTATCCTCTAGCTTCTATGGCAAAAGACCTTTCCTTCTATTTAATTTTTGTTAACGGCATCTTGATGCCCTTGAGAATGGTGATGTCAATGTCAGGTTGATAACAGCTGTTAAATTTGAGTTTGGACCTTCTGAACATGGAGCTGCAGCCTACAGAACCCAAAATTGATGGAAAGGTTGAAATATAAATTTGGATGACCAGCTTCAATTTTAATACATGGTACTTTAGGCATGACAAAATATGATATTGGCTTTAATAACCCTGTTAAGGTTTAAACGTTCAACTTCCATGTCTAAACCAAAGTATCCTGTAATTCTGATACTTGCTATCAGAAAAAAAAAACACATAAGTTTATTTTATAATTTATAAAATAAAATATAAATAGGAACGGAAATAACCCCACCAATTCCTCATTTTCTCACACCGAAAAAGCAGCAGAGAAGGTAAAAAATAAAATAAACAAAATAACGCAGCAAGCACTGCAGCAACACATGCAGAGACTTTTTGTTGGATTGGACATCATGCAAAACCTGTTCCAATTGATTTCCTATCATTTCAAGAACAAGGTTCAACAATGTAGATGAACATTGAAAGTAATTAGCCATAAATAAAACCCTTGCAAGAATTTTCTCCTAGGTTCAAAAACCCTTCTAAGAAAATTATGTTGAGAATTATTTTAGTCGCGGTGCCCTCCCTCTCTCAGTGTGTTGGTGGGGTGGGGTTGTATGCGTGTGCGTGAATTATTTATTATTATTATTATTATTATTATTATTATTATTATTATTATTATTATTATTTTTGGGGGGGAGGGGGTGGGGGTGGGAATTGTATCCAAAACCCCATAATTAGTTAATATCTTTGGGCCGAAGATGAGATAGTGTCAGCGTGATGTTGTGAGACAGTGCACTATCCTAGAAGCATAGGACTTGGAGATGATGATATTGAGAACCTTTACGCAGACACACAGGAAGTTGCATGCACTCTTTTGTGATAGAACATATGCTAAAATCAGACATGTGATCTTAAATAAGATTGAACATAATAGTTTGTCTTTCGAAAGTAAGTAAATAATAGGGACAACAAAATATTTGCTCACCACAAGCTAATCTTCCCCCAGCATTCCCAGTGGAAAGGCTGAGCTCATGTCCTCCTGCAAAATGAGAGAAATACAATATTTGAATGCAATAATAAAAAGGGTAGAAAGAGAAAAGGAAAGAAAAAACAAAAATAATGGAAAGAACTCCAAATGGCTCGAAAAATATTAAGTTTCAAATTGATTCAAAAGATTGTTAAGAAACTTATGAACGCTAAACTTTACCTTTTCCAAGATCATCCTCCAGCTCATGAACCACAAATGCTCTTCCAACAACTGAATTAGGTCCAGTTAATGGAATCTAAAGATTCAGGCAAGTGTGTCAATACAAGAACAAAAAGGTAGGAAGAGGATAATATAATCATGAAACATAAAAAAAAAAAAAGACAGTCAAAAAGGAATCATCTCAAAATCACTTATGTGACAAGAGATGTAGTTTCGGATTCGAGGACCTGCTTATCTACAATTGTTGTCTCGGCCACTCCTATCCGCATAAAAGCAACAGAGAAGGCATTAGGACTTTCACCATTCCTTTAAAAGATGAGAAATTTAAGTAAAGCAATATAAAAGATACCGTCAGAGTTAGCAACAATGTTTCCCAGGTCACCCGCATGACGGACTTCATCTTCAGGAGCACCATGTGTCATACCATTTGGGTTGAAATGTGGCCCTGGGGAATGGGTGGTAGATTCAGCATTAGGGAACAATTCCAATTATGAAACAGAGCACACAGCTTCTATTTTAAGTCGCTATGCTGAACTTGATCACAAAGATCTCAAGTTTTCAAAATATTAATTAAACAACAGAGATTGAGGATCTTTATAAAGATTAGAACAATAAAATGAATGCAAAAATGAAATCCTATACAAAGGTAGAGCTCTTTGGCCAGGTTTACACTAGCTTTTTCCAAGTAAAGGAAAAATCAACAAATGTAGTCTGGTCTAACCTGTAGATATGCAACCATTGGTAGTATCCCCGAACTCATGCTGCAGAAAAGTATATATGTATAGATTGGTTGGAGTTTCTATGTCAGAATAAGCATGAGAAGAATAGAACAAACATATAGATACTCACAAGATGGAATCCATGAAGTCCTGGTGTAAGTCCAGTAACACGAACTTTCACACTTGTGGGACCTGTTGAGAAACAAAATAAAAAAGACAAATATTTCAAATACATTCTTAGATAGAATCATAGAGAATATTGATGTATAAAATTTATGGAAGAAGGCACCTTCATAACTTATTCATTTGAAGACATCAAAGATAGCATGTTCAAGAAAGCGGTACTAAAGCATGGACTATTTATGGGGACATCTCTCCAGGGTTGTGATTCTACACCAGGAGGCACCGTCGCACTCGTTCAGTTTGGTTCGATTAGGCTTGGAGATTCAAGCTACATTGGGTTGTTTATCTTAGTTCTTTTTCTTTAATTGTAATTTTTTATTTATTTATGTTTGATAGTTTCTTTTAGCCCCATATCGGTTGTGATGGGATATCTCTGTTGGTATAGGCCTATTTAAGGCCAAGACTGGTATTGAATTCAGTAGTTTTTGGATGAATTAAAATTTACTTTTGATAACCTTTGTAGCCTGTGTGCTTTGGGTGAGAAACCCTAGGGAGAGAATCCCGTTGGTTCCCCCATCAACTATGCCAATAATGCACAAATAATGAAGAAATGAGGCTCGGTATTAAGAAAACGTATAAAGAGTTAAAAAAAAAAATGCTTTATCCCAGCTATTTGAGTTGTCTTCAAAAAGGTTGATTGTTAGCTAATAGAAGACTTTGCCCAATTACTCAGGTTCAGTCTATGCATTTATCTTTAGATCAGATGGCGTTCTGGTTATTCATTATATTTTTATTTAACTCATTGGAATAACCCCTATCTACATATAGGTACAGACCTTGAACTCTAAAAATGTTATGATCTTGATTGTAATTTAATAACTTCATAAAAGCTTAATTGCATAACCATCAAGCCCAGGTACATAGTTAAATGAATCTTACTTAGAATTATTCCTGTTAAGGATTACATCTGATGTCAAGCCTCTTAAAACCTTATCCTATAATTTCCATCCATTTTATAGGTCCCCCTCCTTTATACTCAACAAAAACCTGAGCATCCCTCACACAGATGCGCTTGTTCCTTAAGTTTCTACCTAGTTTAAGCACACTCTAATATTTCCTTAGAAAATTTGATCTTCATAGCTCAACATTTCATAACATATAACTATCTGGTGGAGAATTTTGTTGCACAGCTACTAATTCTACTTGGGAAATCTAGTTAAATTTTCTTTCTTGCACTCCTAACTAATTCTGTTCCAGGAATCTAGTTAATCTATCTTACATCATTTTTCATTAATTTCCAAAACTTCCTACATACGTAGGGAACTCCTATCATAATGCACATTTGCATTGGACATGTCCCAACATGACATTGGGAACTCCTTTGAGACCCATGAAAAGCAGTTGTTGAATGTCTCTCAATGTTAGAATATATTTTAAAGTTTGAACAAGACGCATACCATATGTTCCTGTGATCTGCATTGCAAAGGTCATCTTTCATATTCTAATGCATAATTTCATCATTGTCATGTCCTCGGTTTATGCATATCCTAATTTCTTTCAGGCTTTGCTGTATTCATCAATTTGTGCCGTATCATATCCTATCCATGTCAAAGATCCATAGTTTCCTACCAAATTTCCTTCTATTTAGCTACTTGAATCCCTATTTATTTTATAAACAACTAATTTTCTTTATCTTTTTAACCAATTCAGTGGCTTGACTACTTCAATCAGCGCAAAAGTCACAACAGCCAATTCCTACCCAATAACAGAAACAACAAAAGAAATGCTCCCTAACTCAAGTCCCAATGAAATTTAGGTGCTAAATAGCACATTTCACTAAACCTAATTAAACATTGATCAAATTCAAACTTTCATCAAAAAACACAGTGAAGCAAGTGAGAGGAGCAGACCGTCGTCTTCTTGAAGGAGAGTGACAACGCCCTCGACCGCGGAATTTCCCTTGAGGACGGCGACGGCCTTTTTGGTGGCGGCGATGACGGTCAAGGGCTTGGAAGCGGCGGCGACGGCGAGATTACCCGAGGAGAAATTGAAATTGATGGTCTTTCCGAGCAAGAAAGATGAGTGGAATGGGCGAGCAGAGGAAGAAGCAGTCGCAGGGAGAAGAGAGGGGGAGATAGGGTTTAAGGTGAAGATGAATTGGGCAGCCATTGCAGCGGCGACCACTGCTTGCATCGACCGCGGAGATTTGGAGATTGAGAAATTAGTGGGTGCGATGGTGGTGATGATGATGAGATGAGGGCTCAGAGCGTTGACGATAAGGTCAGGGTTTTATATGCTCAGCTCTCAGTCTCACACGTGCGTGAAGGGATGAAAGGATTTGGGGAGGAGTTTTGGGCTTCTTGAAGCTTCCCATCCCTTTCTTTGTGCTTGAACTTGAACTCTCGAAAGCAAGCGTCGGTTTCTCGTTAGACCACGAATTTTGGACTCGTTAGCACGCATTTGAATTATAATGATAATTTTTGAAAAATTAAAAGAAAGAATTAACTAATAACTAATTGCTAGTGAAGCTTGGTTCATATGTAAAAGCGTGAGACTATGCTATGGGAGGTATAACTAATAATAATTAATAGAAAACCCTATTTCACATGTGTAGTGGTCACTTTCTGACCACCCCGAGATCATGACACATGATTATCCAGCCTCTGACGGATGTGCGACGCGTAGTTACTTCCAGAACATTTAACACGGTACCATCGCCCGGTTCGAATTTCGAACGGGTCGAGTGATTAACAGAAGAATTAGATCTGATTACAGAGATCTCTATTCTTAAGCCCAATCCTAATTCAAACGAGGTAATAACCTCTTGGGAGCAGTTCATCCTTATCTACAGCCAAACTCGAATCACAAAATAGAAATGGACTCTCTCCTATATAGATTCAAACTAGGGTGTTCGGCTCAGCCATTATCAAGACACGGAATTAAGGTATTCAAACTTAGCAGGATTTCCTAACCTTATCTATTAGACATGACTTGTATAAATAGAGGATCCTTCCAATAAGAAAGGGTTCACTTTCACCCGAACCCAGAGAACTTTATTGTAATCGTCATTGACATAGTGGAACTTCTCTCTCTCCGTGGTTTTTTCCCTTTCGGGTTTTTCACGTATTTTCATTGTGTTTGCGATTAGTCTTTCTGTGATTTGGCTACATCCACTTCTTTATTTTGGTGTGTGCACTGATTCCTTAAGAATTACCCACTGATTTTGGTGCTTTCATTGAGATCTTTGAGTAACTCGAAATCACTCTGTCAAATATCATACTCCTTCCTCTAAAACTATCTAGGATGACCGACATGGCTCCATCGAGGAAAAATGTCAACCGGACTACGGTCGATCCCGTCGCTCCGAAGAGAAAAGGGAAAGCGATAGAAGCGGCTGAGCCAGCGGACCATTGGCCCACCCTATCAAACGTCCACATCTCCGATGCAGAGGACTCTTATCCTAACACTGCGTCGCCACTTGAGATGCAGACCGCTGAACCCGAGCCTCCGTTCAACGGTGATCAACTCCTCCAGATGCTTTCCTCCATGTGGAATCAGATGGAGAATCAGCAAACAAAGATGATCCGTCTCTATAAAGTCACCGCCCGTGAAAGGAAGGCAGCAACTCGTGTCCAAACACAGCTGCTCACATAGATCGGAGCCCAGCGGGGGGTCGCGACCTTCCCCACAGCGGGAAGAAATGTGCAGGACCCCTTCGCCAACGTGTACACAGGGATCTGCTCACTCTACCGGAAGTTCGAGGCGCGTCCGATCGGAGACCTACGAAGGTGATGAGGAGTCCGAGAACACTAGATGTTCCCGAAACCTGAAGTTCCCTTGCGGATTGTCACGCCCTGCTTTCCAAATACAGAATACGGGTACGCGACGATGGCTAGCAGATACTCACGAAGAGTGATATCTCTTCCATGAATACCTTAAGCTGTCAATAGTGGGCAGGATAGCACACATATATGCATATACAATCAAGCGCAGGGATAAAAGCACATATATGAAATACTGAAACATAAACAATATCATCCACCAAATCTGAACAAGACAAGCCAAGAAAGGAAATAAACTGAACTCACCACAGAATAACTGAATCAGAATATGTTCTACGATCAACCCTCTATACCGATTTTTTTATCTAAATACTGAAAAATAAAGGTCCATCAGAAGCGGACCAGCAAGAGTACATGAAAGAAGAAGAACAATAAAAGAGTGAATATGAAGATAGAGTAACAGTACAAGTAAGGCGTTGAAATAAGAACAATATGATTGGCAATATCGAGAACTGAAAGTAATAAAAATAACAGGAATAATCAGGACGATAGATCAAGTACTGTAAGACCGTGCATGCATGTTGTGACATGAAATATAATGAACATGAGATGTCCTGGACGAGTAACTGTCATATAACATAATCATAAGATCACAAAAACACGAGATCACAAGTTAAAATCACATGGCCAGTTCAGGAATATCATATAATCAAGATAATGCATGTCATAGGAGTCTCAAGTGTCAGTATCACGAAAATATATGTCAGGTACTAGATCACGTGAAGACAATGCAGGATATGATGCAAGTGCATATGTTTAGCATTTTATTAATCTTATACTAATGCAACCATCATGTGCCCTATCCCGTAGGACAACTGCATATCAAACAAATGATGTGTTAGTGGATCCTGATAGCAGGGAAAAATAGTTTACTATACTCAGGTATCATGAACAAGTAATAATAGGTGCGCGCATAAATCTTAAGAATACAAGAACACGTGTGGCAAGGCCCTCAGAGGAGCAGCCCTTCCAAGTGCACCTCCTTACTCCCCTGCTACCAGTCTCCCCCAGTAACCCCGACTTAGTTAATTTCATTAATCAATACAAGTGCAAGATAGTGTGTGAATTATTGCAACAGGATCAGGAAATCGATATCAAGAATACCAGGGTAAAATAGTGAATACAATGTGTATCATGATCACGGGATAATGTAAACAGTGGCAATATTAAGTGACAAATACCTAGCAGTGCAAGTGATGTCTGACAAATGCAAAGTAGTGCAAGTGATATCATTGTCATGTAATCTAAAGGTTAAAGTAAATCGGTCATGATTATATGTTCATAATCCAATAAAATATCCTCGAATAAATCCTCAGAATGTAATGGCCAATTTCCTCGATTTATTGTATTAACAGGATCACAATATCATCTGACATTTATCCTCAAGATTTCATATCACAATTCTCAATCGTGACCAGTATTAATTTCATGTCAATGAAATAGTCTACTAGATACTAGCAAACATATCAATATAGGTTTGTTGCGTGCAAGAGCAATAACGAGATGGAGAACATGATATGCAAGACAATGTAACTAGATCATGAAATAATACCAGAAACATAAGAATTATCTGTATAACCGGGAAGAGAGTTTAATGGGATTTCGAGGCAATACTGATGATAACGAATTACAGTATCGAGAATTAGGAGTTCAAAGATAATTTCAATAAAGTATAAAATTCAAAGAGGAGCGGAACGTGTACACTTGCCTGATGTTGTTGGAACCTGATTTTTCTTAACGGCAACCGGTACTGGATAGGATTCGCAGCCTAAATATTGTGTGAGTTAATTAGCAGATTTGACATGTTCTTTATTCAGTGATGAGAATGTAATTTTGACTATTATTAAATAGGGTATAGTTTTATTACAAATTTGGTTGGTTAAGATTTTCAAATAATTTAATTTTTTTAATTTAGCAACCATTTAAAAATATAATTTCACGATGAAATACATGAACAAACTAATAAATTAATGTATAATCTTTACATATTACTAGATATGAATTTTATATTTTTTTAGTGATATTTAGAAATTTTTAAGACAAATTTTAGATAACAACTATTAAATAATGATTATAAAGAATATTTTATTTTATGTTATTCTAAGTAATAATACTCTCAAAATAATTTTATAGAGTCCCAAATTCAGTTTGTGATTTTCTACGAATTTTTTGAAATTTTCTGTGTTTATTTCTAATTTTTCTGAATTAAAATAAGCCTAAAAATCAATAAAAATCTTAACGGGTGTGTTTGCTACAGTAATGGTTTGGGTCTGGTCTGCTATAGTGTCGGGTCGTGTCTGTACAATAGATCCAAACTCGGGCCTGATCAGGTCCCCTGGCCTAACCAGACCTGGCCTGGCCAGACCTAGCCTGGCCTGGCCGATAGCAGCAGTTGCGGCTCTCGGCCTGGCCGAGAGCCGAGAACACAGGCTCTGTGCATAATTTTTTGCTAAAATTTAAAACTTTAAAATCATAAAGAAATTATGATAATTAAAAGGCATATCTTAGATGTTCTACATAATTTTATTAGAATTTTAGAATAAGTTTTTCATGGTGAAATTAGTGATGCTAGCTAGTGTATACAACCTATTCGATGAAATGTCAAAGAAAACTAAAATCTACAAAAATGTAAAATAACTTACTCGGAACACTTCTTTTTAGTCTAAATCTTTTTCCTCACATCCAACACCTCAGAGTCTTGGGAGAAAGTAGAGAGAGAGAGAGAGAGAGAGAGAGAGAGAGAGAGACTTGGGTTTTTGGCAATTGGTTTGAGATGGTGGAATTGCCTCTTATGTAGGCACCACCCATCCCCTAGCAACCACTGGGAGTTATAGGTACATGGAGGAAGTAGTGGGTTCAGTTATGATGAGTGAGAGTGAGGGGGAGAAAGTGCGGGAGAAGTTGGAAAGAGTGGGGGCAGTTGGAGAAGATGGAGTGAGTAAAAAGGTAGTTTAAATAATTGGGGTTGACCCTTTATACCATACGCCAATGTGGGCTATGATTAACTTACTCCTCTCCCTCTTGGCTGACCTGGGTTCAAGCCTTAACATCAACAATTAATTTTCAGAATTTTTTATATTATTTTATTTTAATTACATTTTTTAATAAATCAAACTTAATTATTAGTTTATTGGATTAAACTCTTATTAATTCAGAAAAATTCTCAAAAATTCACAAAATAGAAAATGTCATCCTGAATCTTGTTGTGAAGTCAAATTCCTAAAATTTATCCCTAATTGTTATTAAAAATCTCGAAGTTAGTCCGCGACACTGATCGATCCTGAATTGAGATTCTTCTCTAATAATTCTCAAAAAATTCAGAAAATCGAAAAATTTAAAAATATTGGGAAATAATATCTTAAGCTGAAACAATCTCAATCTGGTTACCAGGATAATTAAATAGAGTATCAGATACCAGTATTGACATATGTACATTGGGAACCAAGGGTTACAATTCTACCACCTTATAAAAAGAATTTTGTTCTCAAAATTCAGCAAGGCGTTGACATATGAATAGAAGCAGCATCTGCGAGAGTTAGGATTGACTTAAATCTGCAGTCGTGTCAATATGCTATAACCTACTATCAAGAAAAACATGAGTCATGATCCAACGTATTCATCTGCCAAGAGTATCACCATAAGTCCATGGATCAAATTGACTTTCCAGAGTTCATAATCGGTCATCCTTAATATTACTTTAGTCTTCTGATCCACTATAGTCATGTTCATCTAATAAGATTACTCCTACTATTTATAGATCAAATCCTTAAAGTCTATCTGTAATCATACTCTACTGATCTATTTTATTAAGTATTTTCATCCACTATGATCACATCAAATAAAATTTTCAGATATTTCAATTATGTTACCATCCTTGTAACATTACTCCAAATTAGATTATCTCTGAGGTTAATGCATATTGCTCAATTAATGAGTGCCCCTGGTTGTTATATCTTTAAAATCATTAATGAAAGTACACCTAGAGGGCGGGTGAATAGGTGTATGGCTAATCTATGAACAATAATACGGAAATTAAAAATTAATGCAACACACTTAGTGTAACCAACGAGTGTAGCCAAATTCTCGGTGAAGGGCTGTGGACTAACTCCTTTTTATTCCTCTGAATAAGATTTGAGGTTCTATATGAAGCCCTCGTGGTTAAACACAAGTGAGGCAAACAAACAAACCAAGCATGTATATGATATGACAATATGAATCAATGCACAATGTAAGAGAGAGTTAGAGAAAGTGGATCAAACGCAAACACCAAGATATGTTTCGAGGTTCGAGCACACAGCTCTACGTCCCCGCCTTCACACAGAAGGATTTCCACTAACTCGTCCACACAGGACTTCCCACAAAGGGAACCTCCACTGAGGATTTGGGGCAAATACAATCGGGAGTGCACAACTCCTCTCTTCAACAAATACAACCTCTCACTAGAGGCAAGGCACAAAGCCAAACAATAATCAACCTCACAAATGAGGGATAGACACAAAGCCACTCAAACAACAATCACCTCACACTTGAGGGATTCCAACACAATCTCCACCTCTTACTAGAGGGAGCCAAATACCACTTCCACTATCACCTCACACTTGAGGGATAACAACTCAATCACCTCTCACTAAAGGGATATCACAATCAATGGAAGGTTTACAACTTGGTGGTCTCTTTCAACCACAAACTAATCTCTTTCTCACTAAAAAAAAATCCTAATAGATAGGATAGAATGATAAACTCAAGTGTGAGAAAACAAAGTATTTTGAATAAAGAAAATCACTTGGGAAAAACTCCAAATAGATATAGAATTTAGAACACAAAAATTAATTCCAAAAAGACTATTTTCTTTGAATTTCCAACACTTTTAAAAACAAATAAAGATCAAGAATTTTGAACCCAAAAACTTTTGCTAAAAAACACTTGAAGTATGTAATTTTTCTCTCTTGAAAACTTGTTGAAAAACAGCTCTCAAATGGGGTATTATAATCCCATTTGGAATCTGCCCGTTGGCAGCAGAAAAGGCCCAGATTGGCCTTCCGATCGACCGGCCGATCGACTGGCCAACGGTCAAAAATCGACTGTTGAGCCCTCCGGTCGACTGTGCCCAGAACCAGAGAGCAACGACTTTCTGGCCGGTCGACCGCCCGGTCGACCGGGCCAACCCGAGAGTGGGTTGACTTCAGTCGGTCGACCGCTCGGTCGATCGGCCTAAGTGGCTGGCTACGTGCACGTCCTCGTGCACGTCGGTCGACTGGTCCGGTCGACCAACTCCTGGTCCGGTCCACCGGCACGGTCGACCGCCAGAGCCTGGCAGGTCTGATTTTAGGGTTTAAAAACTTGACTTTTTAATATCAAATAAATCCCATAAAATCTCAAAATTCCACAAAAATTAGTTCTTGTATGATCTTTGAAATACAAACTTGTTTGAGTAAAAATCAAACCAAGTTACAAATATTTTGAACTATTTTTGTGTCTTACAAATTTTGCCGAAAGCCAAAAGCCGTATTTTCCAAAACTTGGACTTTTGAAATAGAAAACCGTTTTCTCCAAAACACTTGCAAATACAAAACATGATATTTAAACAACTTTGAAGCATATTGTATATGGATAGAATACAATATACATATAAGATATATATCAATGTTTTTGACATTAAATCAGAAAATAAGTTTTGTTTAAATACAAAACCCAAATACATGAATAGGTTATCAAAATAAGTTATTCTAAGAATATGAAGCATACATGTATATAGATCAAGTCTAATATACATTAAACTATGTAAACTTGTTTTGATTCTATCTATTCATGAAAACCAAGATTGGTTAAACAAAAACCGAAAACCAAAACATGAAACTTAAAACAAGTGTGTGTTGTGAACTTGAGCATATCATACTATCTAATCTTCATAATGGATCTAAAATAACTATTCTAAGGGCCTGTTTGGTTGTCGTAACTGACCGTAATTCGTAACTCGTAATTGGTAAAGTCTTTTACGGTTGTAAATGAGTCACATGCATGTAAGCTTTATGGTGTTGATTGATAATATAAAGTTGTAAGTGGAAAAGTGTATTGTGTTTTACGGTGTTTGGTTGTCGTAATGTCTAAGTCGTAAGTGAAAAAGTTGACCACAAAATTAACTATTTGATGATTTAAAAAGTTTTAATATTGCAAATAAATATTAAAAATGCTAAATATTAAAAAAATTAATATTAATATAAAAATAATACAAATTTGTATGACCACAAAATTAACTGTAACTGGGCTGTAAGTGAGTGGTAATTGGGTTGCAAGTGAGTGATAATTGGGTTGTGTAAGTCTTTTACGAATTACGGTCCAAACAAACGCCGTAGTTGTAACTGGATTGTAAGTCATTTACGAATTACGAACTTTTACGCGAAACAAACAGCCCCTAAAACAAACCGAAGCCTTCTTGTAGAACGCCGTCTCCAAGCCGACACGATCCAAACGCGATACCCCGAGCTTGACTCCAACCGAGTGCTAGACATGAACTTGACGCTCGAGCTCTTGAATCACCATGTGAAAGCTTCAAAACACCTTTATTGAAGCTAATCACCTACTAATTTCTTGATCAAATATCTGAAACTAAATATCACAAGATTATTAGTAAACTATAATTACATGAGTTAATCATCATCAAAACTAGAGTGGAAGGCCTCTGGGCCAACAATCTCCCCCTTTTTGATGATGATAAAACTCATGGAGTTATATGTGCATGGATTAAAGTTAAGCTTCAAAGAAGCTCCCCCTTAACTCATGCATAGCAATAAACAATAAGATATGCAATGAATGTTAAACATGAATATGCATAAACATGCATAAAACAATGAAATAAACATGCTTTTGATGCCAAATTTTAAAATAAATATTTTCTAAAAGAATTGCTCTTGATACCAATAAAAATTTCAATATAAGCTCTTGATACCAATCAAATAAAAAATTCTTGATACCAACAAAACAAAAGCTCTTGATACCAACAAACAAAACAACAAAATATGTTCTTGATATCAATAATATTTACCATAATAACTATGCTCTTGATACCAATATCTTTTGATTAACAAACCAATATCAACAAACCATAAAACAAATGTTTTTAATAAAAACATTAAACATGCATATATTACTAAATACTTCTCCCCTTTTTGTCAATCATCAACAAAGGGGTTAAAGAAAAACATGTTTTCCCCCTTTTTGTCAGAAACAAAAAAAATCAACAAAGGGGTACAAATAAAAGATACTAATAGATATATCAATTTAGCATGAAGGTATACATAGAAACATCATGATATCAATTTAAGATACCAATAGAAAATAAATAAAACATGAGCTTGATACCAAATAAAGAATAATATCAATTTAATATTTTTGATACCAATATTGAAAAAGAAACAAATACCAATTGAAATTATTTTTCATTAGGAGCGTATGATACCAAAAAAAATCAATATCGTTTTTCAAACATTTTTCAACATAAAGTGTGGGAGTAAGATACCAAATGTAAACAAAACCAATTGAAAGGTTAAATATGAATTTTCTCCCCCTTTATGAAATACCAAACAAAATGATGCATAAGCTTGTATAAGATACCAACTTAAATAACTGTCATTAAGGACTAAATCAAGCTTAGCATGGTAAATTTATGCTCAAAGAAATAAAGATATAGTAAGCACAATCAAAACATAAATACATATATATGTATGGAAAAATGAATACCATCGAAATTGATATTATTTGAAGTTTAATCATACATATATAAAATCATATGAGTATACAAAAAGAATGTCAATAGTGGTACCAATTGAAAAGATACAATGATATCAATTGAAACTATAATGAGAATCAAGTGTATAACTCATACTTCCTACCACCCATTTCATGCACATGTTTTAAATAGATTTTCAATAATGAGCATATAAGGCATGGTCGCCCAACCAACCGCCCTTCAATGGGTAGGGGTTTTCAAAAATAAGTTTGAAAATATTATAACACATTTGAAAACTCTACCTATGAAGAATACGAACTAGTTATATGAAAATTTTGAAAACTAGTACAAAATTCTTTAAGTAAGAAATAAAGCAAAAATATATTTCATAAAAAATATGTAAGTCACACGATCATCAACACTCAAAATCTATAAGGCATATATCATACTCATGAAAACGAATCATGAGAAAACATTAATAAAATGAGTGTATAAGAGTTATGTGAAACACATCATCATGAAAATAGGTAATCAAGCTCAATGTGAAATTCCTTAAAACTTGAAAAACAAGAAAATCTAATTTTCATCAAAATAATTTAATCTTCAAGGCATATGTATGTCTTGTACAAACTAAAGTATACATACATATCCAAATATGAACGAGTCCATAAAAGTATATGCATGAAGGTAAGCTCATTGATGTATATGTATAACTAATAGTTTAGACAAAATAGACATATTCATGAAGTTAAACATAAACATGAAAACATGTACAAAATGAGAATACAAGTCCAAATGTATGAATCATCAAAACTAAGCTATACTACATCTAATGGTACAAATGAGCATTTAAGCACAAACATATAAAGTCTATTTGTGGCTCACTAGTTGTACAAGTATATATCCAAGTTTTAATGAAAACTAACATCTAAACATGTAATCAAAACATAAAGCATAGAAATCAAAACAAAACTTATATGATCATTATGTAAATAAACATGCATTAGATCTAGGACATACACATTAGTTAAACTAAAGTGAGAATACTAAATATAGATCCATATAAACATGGGTGTCTCAAATACTAATCATGCATATCACAAGTCTAATAATCATGACATTTAACATACTAATCATGAAACATCAAAACATGCTAAAATGAATAATATGAAAGCATGTAAACATAAATGGGAGTTAGAGATCGTTACCAAAAACTATGGGGCACATCTCCATATCTCCAAACCATGGTGGTCCTCCCACCAAACTCTCCTTGAAAGTGATGCATCCAAATTATCCTCTTTAAGCTCGGAACGCATCCACCTCAAGGCACCATCACTCTCACGTCATGTGAGAGCCCACACCTACATCAAATAAAATAGGAGTGGTCTTTGGTACCCATATTCTTTTGGGTTCATGGGGGTTAGCTCCTTTTCTAACCCAAATAAACTTATTTGCTAAATTACATCATGTAGTCTATCATAACAAAACTTAGTAAGGTGGCCTTACGTCCACAATGTGTACATGTGTACACATGAGCATACATAGTGTTGTGTGCATGAACGTGGGGAGCATGTATATGCCGTGTATGGTGTGCATGTAAAGATGAACTTGTTTCTTTCGAAACATGGATTCCAAACGTGTATGGTTCATGGCACAATGTCTCAAAGTGGAACCCAAACAATACACACTCTTCTTAAGCATACAAATATCATTTTCAATCATGGAAGAAGAGGTGCATGCAATAGGTGAGCTAGAATGTAAAGCTACACTAGCATGGCAAACATAAGAGTCTAAATCATTTTTTAAAGAAATGTTTTCTTGGAAACCAAATCCAGATCCTTTGAAATAGAAGCAATTTTATTTTTCATGGATTCATTCTCTTTTAAAACAAAATCAACTTTTGAAGATAAAGTCTCATTTTTCTTCAAAACATTTTCACAATCATTTTTATTTTTCAAAATCTTATTTTCATTAAGGGCAAGTTCAAGTTCGGATTTAAGTGAGTCACGTTCACTTGAAATCTCATCCCTCTCTTGCAAAGCAACATCAAGCTTAGAAGATAAGTTTTCATTTTCTTTGTTAAGTCTAAAACTCTTCTTTTCAAAGCTTTATATTTTTCTAACAATTTTCACAAACATTGAAAGTTCTTTATTCAAAGCATCAGCATCAATATGATCATCACCAGAAGAACTAGCACAATATCTAGTTGGGATTCCGAATGTACCTCAAGGGAGTCATTCCCTTGGACCATGTAGCATCGTTATTCGGATTCATCCTCACTAGATTCCTTCTCCATTGGATTGGCAATTGAAGCTTGGAGGAGGTCAACGTGTTCCACACTGCAAAGGCAGAATCACAGTTAGAAACCATCATAAGATATTCTTTGTTAAGCGTGCATCTAAGTGCCTCAAGAGCTTGTGCATTGGCCTCTATATGCTTGCTATTACCAAGATAGGATTTCTTGGTAGCGGCAAAGAAAACATGCAAGCCTAGGTTTTTAGGTACATGGACATCCTAGCCTTCCAAACAACAATGTTGGAAGTATCAAACATAGGTGGGGTCATGAAGTCCATGAGTGTATGTAAACAATATGTGTGCAAATGCAAATGATAGATTAGCAACCAAGATCACACTCCTAGGTGGTTAAACCTAATATCAGGAGCGTAGGCTCTGATACCAATTGAAAGTACACCTAGAGGGGGTGAATAGATGTATGGCTAATCTATGAACAATAATGCGAAAATTAAAACTTAATGCAACACATTTAGTGTAACCAACGAGTGTAGCCGATTCCCGGTGAAGGGCTCTGGACTAACTCCTCTTGATTCCTCTGAATAAGAGTTGAGGTGCCATATGAAGCTCTCATGGTTAAACACAAGTGAGGCACATAAACAAACCAAGCATGTATATGATATGACAATATGAATCAACGCACAATGTAAGAGAGAGTTAGAGAAAGTGGATCAAACGTAAACACCAAGATATATTTCGAGGTTCGAGCACACAGCTCTACGTCCCCGCCTTCACACAGAAGGATTTCCACTAACTCGTCTACACATGACTTCCCACATAGGGAACCTCCACTGAGGATTTGGGACAAATACAATCGGGAGTACACAACTCCTCTATCCAACAAATACAACCTCTCACTAGAGGTAAGGCACAAAGCCAAACAATAATCAACCTCACAAATGAGGGATAGACACAAAGCCACTCAAATAACAATCACCTCACACTTGAGGGATTCCAACACAATCTCCACCTCTCACTATAGGGAGCCAAATACCACTTCTACTATCACCTCACACTTGAGGGATAACAACTCAATCACCTCTCACTAGAGAGTTATCACAATCAATGGAAGGTTTACAACTTGGTGGTCTCTTTCAACCACAAATCAATCTCTTTCTCACTAAACAAAGATCCTAATAGATAGGATAGAATGATAAGCTCAAGTGTGAGAAAACAAAGTATTTTGAACAAAGAAAATCACTTGGGAAAAACTCCATATAGATATAGAATTTAGAACACAAAACCAATTCCAAAAGACTATTTTCTTTGAATTTCCAACACTTTTAAAAACAAATAAAGATCAAGAATTTTGAACCCAAAAACTTTTGCTGAAAAACACTTGAAATATGTAAAATTTTCTCTCTTAAAAACTTGTTGAAAAACAACTCTCAAATGGGGTATTTATAATCCCATTTGGAATCTGCCCGTTGGCAGCAGAAAAGGTCCAGATTGGCCTTCCGGTCGATCGGACGGTCAACCGGTCAACGGTCAAAAAATCGACCGTTGAGCCCTCAGGTCGACTGCCCGGTCGACTGTGCCCAGAACCAGAGAGTAGCGGCTCTCTGGTCGGTCGACCGCCCGGTCGACCAGGCCAACCCGAGAGTGGGTTGACTTCAGTCGGTCGATCGCTCGGTCGACCGGCCTAAGTAGCTGGCTACGTGCACGTCCTCGTGCACGTCGGTCGACCGATCCGGTCGACCGCTAGAGCCTGGCAGGTCTGATTTCAGGATTTAAAAACTTGACTTTTTAATATCAAATAAATCCCATAAATCTCAAAAATTCCACAAAATTAGTTCTTGTATGATTTTTGAAATACAAACTTGTTTGAGTAAAAATCAAACTAAGTTACAAATATTTTGAACTTTGTTTGTGTCTTACAAATTTTGCTGAAAGCCAAAAGCTGTATTTTCCAAAACTTGGACTTCTGAAATGGAAAACCGTTTTCTCCAAAACACTTGCAAATACAAAACATGATATTTAAACAACTTTGAAGCATATTTTATTGAAATCACCTAGAGGGGGGGGGGTTGAATAGGTGATATGCTAATCTATAAACTAAATGCGCTAAATGCAGAAGCTTAAAAACAATTTGTAACACACTTAGTACAACACACAAGTGTAGCCGAATTCCCCGTGAAGGGCTCTGGACTAACTCCTCTTGATTCCCCTAGATATGGGTTGAGGTGCTATATGAAGCTCTTGTGGTTAAGTACAAGTGAGGCACACAAACAACCAAGCATATAAGATATAGGCAATATGAAAGATGCAAGGCAACACAAGCAATATGATGTGAATGATATGAATGATGCTTTGCACAATAAAAGAGAGAGAGTTAGAGAGACAATGGATCAACGCAAACACAAAGATATGTTTCGAGGTTCGAGCCCTAGCTCTACGTCCCCGCCTTCACCGAGAAGGATTTCCAATCCACTATAGGAGTACCGAACTCCTCCCTCAACCTTACAATGCCACCGAGGCAATACAACCACAATCCACCTCTACCGAAGAGGGATAAGGCCCGTAGCCAACACAAACACAATCACCTCTACCGAAGAGGGATCCAAAACAATACCACTCCGATCAACCTCTACCAAAGAGGGATACACAAATAAAAGGAGGGTTTACAACTTAGAGGCTTAACCTCAAATACTTCTCTTTTTCTCTTTCCACAAAACAAAGATCCTAATAGATTAGGATAGATGATATAGCTCAAGTGTGGAAAATAAGGTGTTTTGGAAATCAAATAACAAAGAAAATCCTTGGGAAAACACTTGCAATATGATAGAAATGAAGATCTAAAGCAATATCCCAAAAACCTATTTTTCTTTGAATTTTCTAAACCCTTGAAAAACAAAACAAATTGGAAGTTTAAAGCCCAAAACACTTTTGAAAACTTGTTTTAAACACTAGAGAAACTCTGAAACTTTTCTTGTCAAAAGTCTTGTCAAAATCCCCAAAGAGATGGGGTATTTATAGCCCAAACAGAAAACTAGCCGTTAGGCTGATCTGGCAGCCTGACAGGCTGACGGTCGATCGCCGGTGGACCGCCAACGGTCATATTTCTGACCGTTGGGGCAATCCGGTCGACCGCCTGGTCGACCGCCCAGATACAGAGAGCAAGCTCTCTGGTCCGGTCGACCGGCCCGGTCGACCGCCCAGATACAGAGAGCTAGGCTCTCTGGCCCGGTCGACCGGGCCTGTGTTTGCCAGACATGCAGAAGTCTGTGCACCTCGGTCGACTGTTGCGGTCGACCGCCCGGTCGACCGACCTGGCCTGTCAGCACAGTCTGGGTCAGAAACCTGGGAAAAAATATTTTATAAAAATTCTTTTATCTTTTCTAAATCTCATAAAACTTGTTTTAACATTTTATATTGAATTACAAACTTGTGATAAAAATTTCAGACATATATCAACATATAAAATCATTTTTGTGTCTTGCAAATTTTATCAAAACCAAAACTTGTATTTTATCAAATTTGGATTTTTCAATACATGAATAGGATAGTCAAAGTAAGTTTGTTTAAGAAGTTTAAGCATGCATGTATAAAGAAAAACATCTACTATACATATAAACCATTTAAACTTGTTTTGATCTATTATCCATGAAAACCAAAATCCAAAACATGAAACTTGTGTGTTGTGCACTTGAGCATATCAACTATACTAAGCTTTACAATATGGATCTAAAACACACTAAACTCTATGATACCTAAGTCTTCTTGACGATCTTCATCTTCAAGTCGACTGGGTCCAAACATCGTGATCCAACGAGCAAGGCTATGAATGATCTTGACGCTCGGCTCGGGAATCACCAAGTGAAAGCTTCCAAACTCCTCTTTTTGAAGCAATCACCAACTAATATCTTGTTATAAGATCTGAAACTAAAATCACAAGATTATTAGTAAACATAACTACATGAGTTAATCATCATCAAAACTAAAGAGGAAGGCCTCTGGGCCAACATTTATATGGATAGAATCCAATATACATATAAAGATATATATCAATTTTTTGACATTAAATCCGAAAATAAGTTTTGTTTAAATACAAAACCCAATTACATGAATAGGTTATCAAAATAAGTTATTCTAAGCATATGAAGCATATATGTATATAGATCAAGTCTAATATACATTAAACTATGTAAACTTATTTTTTATCTATCTATTTATGAAAACCAAGATTGGTTAAACCAAAACCGAAAACCAAAATATGAAACTTAAAACAAGTGTGTGTGTGTTGTGAACTTGAGCATATCACACTATCTAATCTTCACAATAGATCTAAACTAACTATTCTAAAACAAATCGAAGCCTTCTTGTAGGACACCGTCTCCAAGCTGACACGATCCAAACGCGATTCCCCGAGCTTAACTCCAACTGAGTGCTAGATATGAACTTGACGCTTGAGCTCTTGACTCACCATGTTAAAGCTTCAAAACACCTTTGTTGAAGCTAATCACCTACTAATATCTTGATCAAATATCTGAAACTAAATATCACAAGATTATTAGTAAACTATAATTACATGAGTTAATCATCATCAAAACTAGAGTGGAAGGCCTCTGGGCCAACAATTAAGATCTCAAATAATCTCAAATTCTCGAGTACATGTTTTATACACATCCCAGTATCACAATAACACAATTATCAAATCAAACAGTTACTATAAGAAGATCATTAGTCCAGGTAGCAGTCAATGATGGATTTTCAAGATCAGATATCAATAATCAGTAATTTAACTCCTCAAAAAATATGCCATAATATTAATTAGTTATTTTCTTCAACCCTCAATATATCTTTTAGATTGATCTTTATAATCTTGCTTTTATATTTCTACTTTAGATCCTCAAAGTTTAAGTTTTAAATCATTGGTCTTCATAAGAATCCAGATATATCTATCTTTTTTTTCATCTAGATCCCTCAATCAGAAGATCACAGGATTCTCAAATTATCAGGTATTCCAATTACCATGTTCTTAAGAGTCATAAGATTAACACAAAAATCTCAAACTATGATAGATATTCTTAAAATATTACTTAGATTTGAAAACTTCGAGATTCTAATCCGTAGAACTAAATTCAAGCAATTTGATCCAAGGTATAGTCATATTTCACCTAAGGCAATGATTCCATTTATTGATCTGATTATCATTCCAAAATTCATACCCTTAAATCCAATATATTGATATAATTTGATCACTATTTAATCCAATCATATTTTTTTTTAAGTCCTCATCTTACAGTGATTCCTTATAGACATAAATCTCCAAGTTTCAAATCAAAGTTTTCCATAAAATTAACTGTAAGATAATTTCACAATGATCCTCTTATTCTTCGTCAAAGGATCAGGTTAAATCATTAACAATCTATCATCAATCTAATCCCTAAATAACAACAATCTAACCAGACGTGATCAAGCGGGGAAGAGTAGGGTATGATAACAGTATGAAGACACAAACAGAATGAGAAAATAGTCAGATCAGGATGATTATTCAAGTATTTTTGAGGATTGATTGGATGAATATGGAGTCAGATAAGGGGGTCAAATGACTGTTTACTCAGATAATTTCATGGATGATTATCATATATGTGGCCTGATTGTATATATGACATATAACTAACCTGGCTCTGATACCAACAAAACCATGTCACTCTCCGCTTCCCAAAATGTGAAATACGGGCACATGACAATGGCCAGCAGATACTCAAGTGATCTCTTCCATGAATACCTTAAGCTGTCAATAGTGGGCATGATAGCACACATATATGTATATACAACCAAGCGCAGTGATAAAAGCACATATATGAAATATTGAAAACATAGACAATATCATCCACCAAATCTGAATAAGACAAGCGCAGAAAGAAAATAAACTGAACTCACCACAAAACAACTAAACTAGAATGTGTTCTACGATCACCCCTCTATACAGGTTTTCTGATCTAAGTACTGAAAAATATTAAAGGTTTGCTAGAAGCAGATCAGTAAGAGTACACGAAAGAAGAAGAACTATAAAAGAACGAATATGAAGATACAGTAACAGTACAAGTAAGGCACTGAAATATGGCAGTATCGAGAACTAAAAGTAATAAAAATAACAGGAATAATTGGGACGATAGATCACATACAATAAGACCGTGCATGCATGTTGTGACATGAAATATGGTGAACATGAGAACTCCAAGACGAGTAACTGTCGTATAACATAATCATAAGATCACAAGAATACGAGATCACAAGTTAAATCACATGGACAGTCCAGAAATATTTATAATCAAGATAATGCATGTCATGGGGGTCTCAAGTGTTAGTATCACAAAAATATATGTCAGATACTAGATCACGTGAAGATAATGCAGGATATGATGCAAGTGCATATGTTTAGCATTTTATTAACCTTATACTAATGCAATCATCCTATGCCCCATCCTACAGGACAACTGCATATCAAACAAATGACGCGTTAGTGAATCCTTATAGCAGAGAGAAACAGTTCATTGTACTAAGGTATCATGTAATAAGTAATAACAGGTGCACATATAAATCTCAAGAGCACAAAACCCGTGGCAAGGCCCTCGGAGGAGCCACCTTCCAAGCACACCTCCCTGATCCACTGCTACCAGTCTCCCCTAGTAACCCCAGCTTAGTTAGTTTCATTAATCAATGCAAGTGCAAGATAGTACATGAGTCATTGCATTAGGATCAGGAAATCAATATAAAGAATATCAGTGTCAGATAGTGAATACAATGTGTATCATGATCACGGGATAATGTAACAGTGACAATATCAAGTGACAAATACTTAGCAGTGCAAGTGATGTCTAACAAATGCAAAGTAGTGCAGGTGATGGCAGTGTCATTTAATCTAAAGATCAAAGTAAATCGGTCATGGTCATATATCCATAATCCAATAAAATATCCTCGAATAATTCCTCAGAATGTAATGATCAATTTCCTCGATTTATTTTCAGTATTAACAGGATCACAATATCATCTGACATTTATCCTCAAGATTTCATATCATAATTCTCAGTCATGACCAGTATTAATTTCATGCCAATGAAACAGTCTACCAAATACTAGAAAACATGTAAATATAGGTTTGTTGGGTGCATGAGCAATAACGAGATGCAGAACATGAAATGCAAGACAATATAACTAGATCATGAAACAATACCAGAAACATAAGAATTGTCTGTATAATCGGGAAGAGAGTTTAACGGGATTTTAAGGCAATACCAGTGATAATGAAACACAGTATCGAGTATTAGGAGTTCAAAGATAATTTCAATAAAGTAAAAAAGTCAAAGAGAAAGGGATCATGTACACTTTCCTGATGTTACTGAAACCTGATTTTCCTTAACGGCAACCGACATTAGGTAGGATTCGCGGCTAAATATTGTGTGAGTTAATTAGCAGATTTGACATGTTCTTTATTTAGTGATGAGAATATAATTTGACTATTTATTAAACAGGGTATAGTTTTACTATAAATTTGGTTGGTTAATATTTTCAAATAATTTAATTTTCTGAATTTAGCAACCATTTAAAAATATAATTTCATTATAAATATATGCACAAACTAATAAATTAATGTACAATCTTTACATATTACTACATAATGAATTTTACAATTTTTTAGTGATATTTAGAAATTTATTGGGCAATTTTTAGATAAATAACTATTAAATAATGATTATAAAGAATATTTCATTTAATGTTATTCTAAGTAATAATGCTCTCAAAATAATTTTACAGAGTTCCAAATTCAGTTTGTGATTTTGTTTGAATTTTATGGAATTTTTATATTTATTTCTAATTTTTTATGAATTAAAATAAGCCTAAAATTCAATAAAAACCTTCATGGGTCTGTTTGCTACAGTAAAGGGTCTGTTATAGTAATGGGTCTGGGTCTGATCTGCTATAGTGTGGGGACAGGTCTGTAAAATAGACCCGAACCCGGGTCTGGTCAGGCCCCCTGGCCTGGCCAAAGCAGGCCTGGCCAGACCTGGCCCAAACTAGGTCTAGCTGGCTTGGCCAGGGTAGGCCAGGCTCTCAGCCTGGCCTGGCTGAGAGCAACAGTTTGGCTTGTTGTCCTAAAGGCCCATCACTCTAGTTTTGATGATGATTAACTCATGTAGTTATAGTTTACTAATGATCTTGTATTTATATAGTTTCAGTTATTAATCAAAGATATTAGTAGGTGTCTACCTTCAATAAGGAGTTTTGGAGCTAACAGTATAGATTCAAGAGCTCGCACTTCAAGATCACATCTAGCACTCGGCTGTATTCAAGCTCGTTGGATCGTGTTTGGATTAAGTCGACCTGAAGAAGAAGTTCTACAAGAAGACTTCGGTTTATGTTTAGTTTAGTTTGTTAAAGGGCAGAATATATTTTTGAAGCTCAAAAATACACACACAAAAATATACGTTTTTCAAAAGTATGGTTTTAGATTTTAACTAGTTTTAGTTCTGTTGATCTGCTCGACACCCTTTTAGATTTCTGATCATAACCTTTTATTCTTATATTAATTTAGCATGATTTAAATTCAATTTCAAAGATAACATTTAGGGCTACAGTTCTTGTTCAATAATTATTTTCTGATTCAAATGTTAAAGAGATCAAATATTGGGTTGAAGTCTGTTCTTGTTCTGAAAATAGTTTACAATTTTTGATTTAACACCTTTCAGTTTTTTATTGATAACTTTCTATTCCAAAATGATATTGAATTGATTTAAGTTGCATTAGAAACAAGACTTATAGAGTTACAAATTATTCCTATATACTTATTCCGAATTATGACATTTTCAGCCTAAAAACTGTGCTCAAAGTTGACCAACAGTCTGCCAGATTGGCAGAATGGCTAATTTTCTGGAGGCTGATTTTTAACATGTTTTTAAAATGTGTTTTGTTGAATCTAAAGAGTTAATTTATTCCTTTAAACCTGGTAAAACTATTCTAAGTTTGCTCTTCCTAAAACTTATATAAAGGGGTCATTAGGGTTGAGTTCACAATAACAACAACAATTCTATTTGAAAAATCAAGTTTTGGGTTTCAAGAGAATGAGCTTTCAAGTTTCAGTTTTGTGTTTTTATTTTCAGAAATCTTCTTTAAGTTTTTTTTCTCAATATCTCTCTTCTGATTTTACTCTCACTTACAAATTCTTGAGCTTCACATTTATATTTTATTCTATATGGTTTTATAAGAGAGTTTTTAAAGAGAAAGTTTGTGGTATTTTGATCACCCAGAGATTGTTCCGTTGTCGTTACGCTACCTCTGGACTAGAGGAGTGTTTTTGGGGAGTTGTGTACTCTGAGTGGTTATAATTCCTTGGTGTAAGGTCTCTGGTAGAAGATCTTATAGTGGATTGGGAAATCCTTCACGGTGATGAAGGCGGGGACGTAGAGCAGTGGCTCGAACCTTGAAACAAATCTTCTTGTTTGCGATTGCTTTCTTATCTCTACTTATTTACTTTTTATTCATTCATTATTGTCATTATACTAATCACAATAAGATAGTAATTAAGCACCTCAAACTCTTATCTAGAGGAATGACGAGGGGAAGTTAAGAGCCCTTCACGGGGAATTCGGATTCTAGTATTGTTTTGAGTGATCGGTTGCATCATCTTATTTATATTGCATTGAATTTTTAATTGATTAGCTATACACCTATTCACCCCCCTCTAGGTGTATTTTCAATTGGTATCAGAGCCTATGCTCCTGATATTAGGTTTAACCACCTAGGAGTGAGATCTTGGAAGCTAATCTAGATTTACATTTGCACTCTTATATTCTACACTCATGGGTCACCTTGCCCCTCCCATATTCGATGTTTCTAACGTCGATATATGGAAGATTAGGATGAGTGTTTATTTAAAAGCCCTAGATTTGCATGTCTATCTTGCCACTACTAAGAAAATCTATTTTGGTAATGCCAAGTACATTGAGGCTAATGCACAAGCCCTAGATGCACTAAAGCATTCACTTAGCAAAGAATATCTATTTATGGTTTCTCATTGTGACTCTGCTTTTGCAGTATGGAATACATTGACCTCTCCTGAGCTACAAACAACAATCAATATGGAAGAAGAATCTAGTAGAGAAGAGTCCGATTAAGCTTGCTTCATGATCCAAAGGAATGACTCCCTTGAGGTAAATTCGGATACTCAACTAGATAATAGTTTTAGTTCTTCTTGTGATGATAATATGGATACAGATGTATTAAATGAAGAACTATATATAGTTTGTGAAAACTTACTTTCAAAGTACCAAGTTTTGAAAAAAAAAAAATCTTGAATTAAAAGAAGAAAATAAAAATTTATTTTCTAAACTAAACATGATTTTGCAAGAGAGGGTTGAGATTTCAAGTGAAAGGGACTAATTGAAATCCCAATTTGATCTTGCCTTAAATGAAAATAAAATTTTAAAGAATAAAAATCATTGTGATGATGTTTTAAAGAATAATGAGTTTTTGTCTTCAAAACTAGATTGTGTTTTAAAAGAATGTTCTTTGAAAAGTAAAATTGTTTTGATTTCAAAAGAATTAGAATTTGTTTCAAAAGAAAAGACCTCTTTAAAAATAATTTTGATGCTCATGTTTGTCATGCTACTATAGAATCACCATCTATTGATAAGAATGCATGCTCCACTTCTTCTTCTAATATTGAAAATGATATAATTATGTTAAAAAGAGTGTTGACTGTTTAGGCTCCACTTTGAGCCAATGTGCTATGGATCACAAGAAATTAGAATCCATGTTTCAAAAGAAACAAGTTTCACATATTCATGCACACCAATCACGGCATACACATGCTCATCATGCTCATACACATAATTCTATGTATGCTCATGTATACACTTGTACACATTGTGGCCGAAAGGGTCACTTAGCTAAATTTTATTTTAATCGTATAAATGCTTTTAATAATCGTATTTGGGTTAGGAAAGGTGCTAACCCTCACGAACCCAATAAGGTATGAGTATCAAAATCTACCCCTATTGTATTTGATGTAGGTGTGCGGTCTCACTTGACGTGAGGGTATTGGTGCCTTGACGGTAAATGCGTATGAGCTTGATGGACACTACATTAGATGCATCACCTTCAAGAATGTTTGGTGGGAGGACCACCATGGTTTGGAGACCTAAATATTAGCCCTATTAGTTTTGATAATTATCTCTAACTCCTATTTATGTTTACATGCTCTCATTGATTGATTTTAGCATGTTTTGATTTTTCATGTTTATTATGTTTGTTTATGATTTGCACTTCATATTTTTGATTACTTGTTTAGATGAAATTTTTATTAAAACTTATGTTTACACTTGTACAACTAATGAGCCATATTTGTTTATCATATGTTTGTACTTTATTGCTCATTTGTACCCATTGGATGTACTTGTATAACCTAATTTTGATGATTCTTACATCTTTACTTGTTTTCCCTATTTTTGTACATATTTTCATAAAAATGTATTTATCTTCATGTATATGTTAATTTGTCTAAAACTATTGGATATACATGTCTATCCTAGAGTCACTTGCTTTTCATGCAAAATTATTATGGACTCGTTTATGTTTGGGATATGTGTGTATATTTTTAGTTTCAACAAAACATACATATACCTTGAAGCGTGTTTAGTTTTGATGATTTCTTAATTTTAATTAAAAAATTCATACGAGCTTCAATGTCTTATTTCTATTTTTTGTTGATTACATGACTCTTACACTTTATGTTTGGTATTTACTCATGATTTTTTGTTTCATGAGCATATATGTGCTTTATTGCTATTTGAGTGTCGTTAATCGTGTGATTTTCATGTTTTCATGGGATATATGACTTGTTTTCATGTTTGAAGGATTTAATATTAGTTTTTAAAAATTAACTTTAAACTAGTTTTTATTCTTCAATTGGTAGAGTTTTCACATTATGCTGAAATATTTTCAAATCATGATTTTTGAAAACCCTACCATCTAAAGGCAGTTGATGGGCGACTATGTCTTGTATACCCTCATTGAATATCTTTTAAACTTGTGTATGAATAGGTGGTAGGTATGAGTTATACACATGATCTTTATGTTATTTTATACTCATATTTGTGTATGCTTCAAATTTCAATTAGTATCAATTTTAATTGGTATTTTCATTTTCATATATACATATATATGATTTGATTGTGCTTGTTTTATAATATCTTTACATTCTTAAAGTACAAATTATGTTTATGTTAAGCTTAATTTTATTCCAAATGTTAATTGGTATCTTTACAAGCTTATGCATTAATTTCAATTGGTATTTAATTGATATCAAATATTTCATGTTTCACCTTCAATTGGTATCAAAATCTACTATTGGGATCCTAAAAAAAAATTCTAATGGTACCAATATTTGTTTGTGTCAACTATTATTTTATTTCATTGGTATCAAAATTTATTTTTCTGACTAAAGAAATTTCAAAATTTTGTTTTAAAAAAAGTGGTTTCAAAATTTGTTGATATGTTTTGCCTATATGCAAGGGGAGCTTAACATCTTCTCTTTATATATATTCATGTTGAAGTGTATTACACATATTGTAATATCCATAGTTAGTAATACTGTATTTTTATTTTTCTAAAGTATTTATTTTGATTTACCGATTTATTTTTTAATCAACTTAATTTATTATTATTTTCTTCTTATGATTATTATTATTATTATTATTAAATATGCAAATTATTTTTAAGATGGTAAATGTAATTTGGCTTTATATACTATTATCATTATTTCCTATCAGTATTTTTAATTACTTATTACTATTAGTATTATTATTAATATTGTTAGTGCTTATTAATTATTAATAGTGTTACTAATATTATTATTTATTATTATTGTATGGTTAGTTATTAAGATTATTACTATTAGTGTTATTATTTTATTTATTTATTTTAATATTAGTATAAGTATTAGTGGTAATAGTAATTGTTAATTATTATTTCTATTATTATTATTATTGTTGTTAATTAATATTAGTATTATTATTTATGTTAATTAATTATTATTGTGATTGCTAACCATTATGATTATTAATGTTATTGTTAATTACTATTATTGTTAATAGTTATTATTAGTAATAGTTGTATCCTTAAGATTAATTATTATTACTAATTATTTATTATTGTTACTATTAATTATTATTATTTTTTTAGTAGTAATAATTCCTTCTCCTTCTTATTCCTATTCTCTCAACCCATTAGCCTAAATCCAACCCATTTTCATATCCCACAACCCTTTTACCTTATAACTCATGACCCATACCCATATCCAATAGGCTTTTTTTACTACCCGTTAACCCTTTACCCATTACCAAATAGCCAAATATCTTTACCTTATATATAAATTATCTCCTAATCGCCATCTAATCCCAAAACCCTAAATCAAATCATATCTTCTACTCCTCCTTAGCCTAGTCGCCATCCTCATCTCCACGACACCTGCTTCCAACCAGCGCCCCTCTCCATGGCACAATCCCCCAACCGAGCTTCCCCAGGCCGCCAGCAACTCCAGCATCCGACGGGCTCCGCAACCCCCATCAACCCAGCAACACCCACTGCTCTTTGTCCTGGCAATACACCTGAGCTTGCCCCCTACTTCTCCTTCTAGTGCTGCACTTCTCCACCTGAGCACCAACAACCCCTCCAGCCAGTCAGCAGAGTCCAACACGCCCACGCGTGTGCAGCACCAGCCATTTATAGTGAGCACACAAGGTCGTGAGTCTCCTTTCTCTCTCTGATTCTGCATATTTGGGCGTTAATATTTATTTATATGTGAGTATTAACTACCCCAGTACATTGGATTCCTTAATCATGTTATTCTTGATTATTTGCTTAGTGGTAGAATTGAAAGACTTCTCCAAATAATATGTGGACCTTTTCTGTAGTTTATCTTGATTGCTGCCATGTCTCTTTATATGAATTATGGCATTCCTCCTCTTTTTTGACAGACTGAAGTTGGACCCTTATACCCAACAACCATCTAAATGATGAGATAGATCAAGATGAGGATCAAATGCTACCAAATCTGATTAGTTGGATTAGTAATTGTTTAATTTTAGTATATATTTTTAATTTTATTCAGTCCTTCCGGATGTGGTTAGATTATCTTGTAAGCAGGAGTTAGGGAGAGGTAAGGAAGATTTTGAGAGCTAATTATATTCATTTTAGTTGTTTAGTCTACTTTAATTTATTAATTTCATTTTGTTAGGATTAGAGTGTTCCTTTCTATTTTACATTTACATTTTGGTTCCCCCACTTCTTTTAGCATCATTCCACAATATCATTCACACCCACAAGCAAGCTATCCTTTCTTAAATTGAGTCTTACAGGAGTATTCAACATTAAATTCCAAGCCCAATACTATTTTTGTATCTAGATCACATCTCATGGACCAAACTATTTTGTCCTTCAGATCATGTAACTTGCATGTGCGGAAAATATCTTACTCCGAGCCATTTTCCGTCACCCTGTGGGTCGCCATGGATCACCGTAGGCGAACGCGAACGCGCCCACGCCCTTCAGGGCGATAATCTCTATCCAACGACACCCTCCGCAGTCCCGGATGCCTTCGCCAGAGCCTCCGTTCGTGCGCCGCAAATCGGCTCGAGGTTAGTGCTATATTTATTTGTGTGGTGGCAAAAGTGTAATAATGTGAAATTTTAATTAAATGTATTAGTAATGTACATGAATTATTATTATATAGGTATAAATGCAATTGTTTGTTAGTGTGTGCATGTAGGGAGGTGTGCGTGAGTGTGTGTTCATGTGTAGACATGGGTATACGTGTATATATACATAATATGTATGTATGTATATAGTATATGTATATATATGTATGTATAGATGTATATGTGTATACTTGTACATGTATGTGGGTGTACACGTATGTGTCAGGTTGCTCGGGAGTGTTTTTAGTGTATATTTATATTTATTTGTATGTGCTGGTTGCGTGTTGCAGCGTTTCGGAATCGTTTAGTGAGATCCGGACCCGTTGTAGGAGACCCGGACCCGATTCAGATTCGTGCTCATTGTAGACCTGATATAATGGTAATTCAAAAACCGATCCATGGGATGATCTGTAGATCAGTACTGGTTCGTGCAGTGAAGACCAGATAGCGATTCGGTTCCAAAATCGCGTCATTTCATGTGAGTGTTCGTTCTTATACATTTCCTTATTTACCATTGTCGGTATGCGTTTACATATTAATGTTATCATTTCATGTGACTTTCTGTTATATTTTACCAGTTTGATTACTTGTACCACTTCATGAGATATTTATGATTGTTCACTTTAATTACATAGTTGATAGAAGATTGTATCAGCGCCATTTCATGTGTTGGTAATTTAGCGTTGTTGGCTTAGGCCTAGTTTTGATGTACCTTAGACTATGACTTGATCGGGCTCGATCTTGAGGTTGATATAGTTTGTATTTGAGAATAATAGTAGATTTTATGTATATTCATTATCAGATTTGACATTCATCTATTTGGTGATTATTTCCGACCGGAACACTTTTGATATTGTAGACAAGTAGATATGACGTTTCTATATCGATATGAGATGGTTTAGATATACCACAATAATGGATCTGATGTGATTTGATGTTAGACATTTCTGGACTTGATGTTTTATCACCAAGATATTAGTATTCTTGATAGTTCTTACTAGTTGTTTATTATTCTGGATTCGGAGTTGTTGCAAGGAAAGTTGGACCGTGATTTAGATTGATCTTGAGTTAGAGTTAATCTAGAATTTACATTCTTTATATTGGATCTTGAACTCATTAAGATAGGTTTGACGTAGCTGGATTTACAGTTGCGAGCATTGAGATTTATTTAGATGATATTTTGTTGATGTTGAGTATCAGAAGTAGATATTCCAGACCATAAGTTGTTTGAGGATGATTCCCTACTTAGATATGATTTCGGTATGTGTTTTGACTTGTTGATCTCGAGGATATACCGTGTGCTTCATGTTTAATTATTGATTACTTCAGTTAATAGAGATTGAGCTATTGTGATAGTGATCTATTTGATATCAGTGATCTTGCATTTCAGAGTTATTAGATAACAATCATCACTTTATTAGTTGGTGAGATTATTTGTTGGTAATCATATGACGTGTTCAGAGTTTATAGGAGTTGGTAGATATCTGTATCAGTTACCAGTTGTAGTGACACTATTGTGTTAGTGGTTATATCTCCAGTATCCTATTTCAAATGTCAGAGATTAGTTGTCAGCTACTCAGTTGTCAGATATCAGTTTTCAGTTGCCACTTATCAGATTATTAGCTAGTATTGACATCAGCAGTTGTTGGAGATGTCAGTTATTACTACCTATTAAATCACATTGATTGCTTATTAATAAAAGACACCATAACCCGGGGAACAGGGGTAATTGCCTGATGATGCATGTCGTATATTTTGGAAGGACTTATTATAGTACCGAGTTGTGAATCAACCATGGGGAACCAAGGTAGTACTGGCTACCTATTCAGTTGTCAGGGCTATGCTCGGATTACGGCGCCACACTAGTTGTCTTTTCGTGTGGGGCTGTGGCCTTCAGTTATTAGAGCCTTTCGGCTTATCTTGGTTCAGTGCCAGGGGTGTTAGACCATGGTAACGGGCATGCACGGTACTCTTTCAAAACACATACACTACGTTGGCAGGCAGTTATAACAACGATAACTTTGTTTGATATGTGGGAAAACGACTGTGGTATGGGACACAGCTAAGTACTACATTAGTTACGTTAATAACAACCAACCAGACTAGTGACATATGCTAGGTTATACATTCAGATATCCTTGTTGTTTGATAGTTGTGATAGTTGCCTTTATCTTCATTCATGTTGTTATGCATTATCCTTCAGTTGTCTGTTTATCATGTTGTTTAGTATCTTATGACTGTAGTTTATCTTGTTATTATTTTGTGCACATTGTTTATATGCACGAGCTATTCCTGTTACACACACACACACACACACACACACACACTCACAAGGTCGCTTTCTGACGACCCTGGATTTGCACGTCCAGATATTGGACGCTTTGTTTCTATTGTGCAAGTGTTCGATGAGACTGTACGCTTCGCGAAGAGCTGGAGCTTCTTCCTATTCGATTCCAGTATTCTTATCTTCTTGCCTTCATATTATTTCCTGATTCTCATTATATCAGATTCAGTTGTTATTTCCAGTCATTATTCATATGATATCATGCATGGATGCCTATATGTGATATTACAGTAATCATGATTTATTACAGTTGGGATTTATAGCTTATTTCGGGTTACTTAAGACTTAGCGCGTATACGTGAGGTATTTTTCTTGCGTATATGCGTCGCCGACTCGTGTCGCGTCTCTGTTTCCGTATTTTGGGAAGCGGGCGTGACAAGGTTTTCTTGGTATCAGAGCCTAGGTTTTCGACTTGCGATCTTGATTTTGACTCTTGTTTTGCGATAGACCTAGTTCATACCGATAACTTGAAACAGCTGTAGATGTACTGTAATATACATATACTATTCATTATGATATTTAGTCTATTTGGAATTGATTGTCCTCCCTCTGGGATTCCATTTCTTGATCTGTTAATATCCATGATTCCAACACTTCCTTTCGAGTTTTTGGATTTCCATCTTCATTTCATCCTTCTTTTCTATTCTATTTCTCCTGACTTTATCTCTTGATATTGGTTACTCCATGTTGAAACCGGTAGCATACATCAGAGTGGCGCAGCGGAAGCGTGGTGGATTTATGACGTGCAAGTGGCGACATGAAGCTTGTATGCTTTCTCTTTGATTCTTGAATTCTTTTTACCATTCCCTGCCCAATTGAATTTTGGGGACGAAATTTTTATAAGGTGGGTATGTAATCACCTAGAGGGGGGTGAATAGGTGATGGCTAATCTAATGGTCAAATAATGTGGAATTAAAAACTTATTAAATGCAAACTAAAACTTCTTAAAACTACAACACACGTATAACACAAGAGTGTAGCCGGATTCCCCGTGAAGGGCTCTGGACTAACTCCTCAGATTCCTCTAGATAAGAGTTGAGGTGCCACGTTGGCTCTCTTGGTTGAATACAAGTGTTAGCAAATAATCCCCAAGCATATAACAATTAAGCATACAATATATCAAGCATATAAAGATAAAGATAATATTAGCATGCAAGATATAAAGACAAGTAAGAGATAGAGAAGCAATCGCAAACACGAGAGATTTGTTTCGAGGTTCGAGCACACTTGCTCTACGTCCCCGCCTTCAACACTGTGAAGGATTTCCACTAAAATTGATCCCACCGATCACTAGGTGCCGCAACACCTACAAGCTCTTTGGACTCTCTAGTCCCTCTCTTGTTCCTGCAAGAACACATCGCAAGCCCACTAGCTCTCCGAGGCCGCACCTCAAACAAAAAGTTCACACGCGAACTCGAAACACCGCGAACCCACAAGTCCGCCTCCTCAAATACAAAGATGGAACTTTGGTGATCACAACACTTTGATCACCTAAAATCCTCTAACAACAAATATCCCTATAGGTAGATATAGCAATGGAAAGCTCAAGTGTTTGTGTGAGAAAATAGGATTGAAATGGTAGAGAAAAACACAAGAAATCACTTTGAAAACACTCTTGATAACTCCCTTTTAATTGGAAATATTAGCTCTCAAACAAGTGGAGAAAAACCTCTTAATAGAGTAGGAAAAACTGGTGAAAACCCACTTGAAAAATCTTAGGTAAACAGCCCCAAAACCCCCATATTTATAGGCTAGAGAAAACTAGCCGTTGGGGCATTTTTATCAGCCCTGGCGGCTGGCGGTCGACCGCTAACGGTCAGAAATCTGACCTTTGGGCCTCGTCGGTCGACTGGCCCGGTCGACCGCTGCCTGGAACAGAGAACAGAGTTCTCTGCCGGTCGACCGGGGCTTTCCAGAGAGCAGAAGCTCTCTGCGCGGTCGACCGGGTCGGTCGACCGGCCCTCCAGCAACCTGGCGTGCACGTTCTGTGCACGTCGGTCGACCGACTCGGTCGACCGGCTGAAGCCAGACAGGGTCAGTTATAGGGATTTAAAAGTTGACTTTTATCTAAAATAAAATCCCATAAAATCACAAAAATCTACAAAAATAGGTTCAATTTATACTTTGATAATCAAACATGTTTGAGCAAAATCAAAACATGTTACGAACAATTTGAACTATTTTTGTAACTTAGAAATTTTGGCTAAAAGCGAAAAAACTGTATTTTTTCAAAATTGATTTTTCCAAAACTTCTCTAAATACAAAAACAAGATATTTTAAACTCTTTTAAAGCATAAAGTGTATGGATATGATCTACTACACATACATGGTGAAATATCTATGTTTTTTGATGATAGCACTAAACATGGCTAAAACATATATACTTTGAATACCAAAAACCAAACCGGTATCTTTCCAAAATGAAAAGCCTTTTCCAAAATGAAAATTTCTTTTATGAAAACACTCTAAATCAAGAGTGTGTGTGTGTAAGATATACTTGAGAATCCACCAACTATTCTATCCTTTACATTTTATTTAAAAACAGAATCTTATAAAACAAACCTAGACACAAGTCTTGATCATGAAGATCTTCACTTGAAGTCTTCTCATCTTCTTGACTTGGTCCAAACACGATCCAACGAGCTAGACTTCTCTTGAGTACTTGATGTGGTCTTGTTGCACAAGCTCTTGAATCAAACCGTGCTAGCTCCAAAACTTGACTTTAAATCCTTTGTTGAAGCTAAACACCAACTAATATCTTGAACAAAATCTGAGACTAATTAACACATGATCATTAGTACTATAACTACATGAGTTGATCATCATCAAAACTAGAGTGATGGGCCTTTGGGCCAACAATCTCCCCCTTTTTGATGATGACAAAACTCATGAAGTTATATATGCATAGATTAAAGTAAAGCTTCAAAGAAGCTCCCCCTTAACTCATGCATAACAAATAAGCAATAAGATATGGCAATGAAGCACATAAACTAACTAAACATGTATGCAAACATAAGGAGATAAAACATGCTAATCAAACATAAAACTCATCAAATTCTTTTTCTCCTATTTGGAAAACAAAACACATATGCATAAACATAAATCCTTTTCCAAAACATGCATATATACTCAAATACTTCTCCCCCTTTTTTGTCAATCATCAACAAAGGGTTAAAGTAAAAAACAAAACAATGTTCTCCCCTTTTTGTCAAAAACCAAAAATCAACAAAAGGGGTGAAATCAAACAAATCAATAAATGATATATACGATATACATTCATGAAGAGGAAGACGCTAAGTTAATGATTGAGGCTAAACCTGCACACAAAATACGGAATTATAGAACTTAAAAAGGAGATGTGCAAGTGCTCAATTCTTCCGCTATAGCAAGTGGCTATGCGGGTCGTGATCCACAAGAAGGGTTTTACGATAGAAGCGTTTACGTTCTTTATTGAAATCTTATTGAAACCAAACAAGAGTTCTTCTCTGTTTTTAAAGTTAAGAAAAAGAAAAAGAGTTAATAGTTAAAGTTAAGAAGAGTGAGAGATGAAGAAGGTGGAAAAATCGGAAAGCGATGAAAAGCGACTATGTACAATGAGTCGAAAATGAATGATAACGAAGAGAAGAAGTGGCGATCTATACTAAAGAAATAAAAGAAAAGAAAGAAGAGAGTGAAGAATACTTACCTAGATTGATTTATGACTTACTTGGAAACCTTTGCTTGTTCTACCTTACTTTGGAGGCATTCAATGCATAGATCATAAGCTCGAGCTCAGTCCTTGTTCGCATTATATCATCAAGTCTAGCACAAGCATGAAGTGATACGTTTTTGAGGAGGAGAACGTCTTCATGAACTATCGTTGGCACTCTCATAACATCGGTGTACTTGTGCTTTGGAATTCACTTGTAAACTCAACAAAAACAAACGAGGTAGTAGAAGAGGAAAACGAAAACAAAAGAAATGAAGTAAAGAAGAACATAAACAAAAGTTTACCTTTATTGCTTGAAACAATGAAAGAAAGGAGGAGGGTACATCGTGTCACTCTCAACATATGCCTCTCTCTTACTTACATGAATCATCATCAAACCTAAGCTACATACAAGTTAAATAAAATAAAAACCTAACTACAAAATGAAAAACTAGTCTAAACCTATCTCTGCATTGGCGTCCCTTTTCAGCAAAAGCATGGCCTTTTATAGGGCAAATACCAGTATGCAGGATCCCGGGATATCGGGGGAGCAAACGCTCCCCCTACTCCCCAACAAAGCCGCGGAAACGCAGCCTGGCCGCATTTTCGCGGCCAGGGTGTGGCCAGATGGCCACACCATGTTGGTGGGTCAGTCTGGGATATCCTTCTGCATTTATCTTTAATTTGTTTCTTCGTTTGATTCCAGGATTCTGACGAAATGGCCTGGGATTCTTGGCTTTAACCGATCGATTCTGAGAGGATTCTTCTCAACCGGTTTTCAACCTCTTGATTTTGCCCTGATTTCTGGAGTGCGAATTAATTCTGATTTAATTCAGAATTTTGGTGGGCTTTGGGCTCATTTCTCTTCATCTCCTTAAAGATTGGACCTGCAAATAAATTAAACAATTATTAGAACAATGCAGGCTTTTATTCTATAATAAGTATGGAAATATGATATTTAAATATGCAACATTAGTGACCAATCAGTTAACTTCCCTACATATATGCATTACATGAAGAAGGGATGACAAGCCCTAACTCACATAACGCATAATATGCAATGCATAAGAGGAGATGTGAAGCTCCCCCTACACACGTGTACCGCATAAAGAAGAGTTGTCAAGCTCCTCAATATAAGATATACTCAACATGAATCTATATGTAGAAGAGATGTTAAGCTCCCCTTGCATATAGCAATACACATCAAAACATTTTTAATTTTCCTCATTAAAAAACAAATTTTGATTTTTCTTAATAAAACAAATTTTGAGATATCTTAGAAAATCAAATCTTAAGATATCATATAATTTTTTTTAACGGTACCACTTGTAAACAATCAAATTTTAAGATACCAATTGTAAGTAAACATTACAAATTTTGAATTTTAAACCAAAAATAGACATATTGATACCAATAGAACTATATGGATACCAATTGAAATCAATAGATACCAATTGAAGATTATTGCACATTTTTGGTATCAATAAAATACCGATTTTAAAAATAATGCATAAGCTTATAAAAATATCAATTGAGATACCAATTGAAAATAAAGATTTGAATTAAGCTTAACATAAATATACTTGGTGCTTTAAACATGTAAACCAATTTTAAATCAAGCACAAATAAATCATATAATGTATGAAAAAGAAAATACTAATAGAAATTGATATTATTTGAAATGAAGCATACATATATAGGAAACAAAATATGAGTATATACAAAAAAAAATATCAATTGAGATCAAGTATATAACTCATAACCTACCACTCTTTTATGCACAAGATAAAAGATTTTCAATAAGGTTTGCAAGGCATAATTGCCCATCCGTCCGCCATAACGGTGTTGGTAAGGGTTTTTTCAAAAATAGTTTTTGAAAATATTTTAACATTGAAAATTACTACCAAATGAAGAACAATAACTAGTTAAAAGTAATTTTTGAAAAACTAGTTAAAAATCCTTCTAAACATGAACCAAATATATATATCCATGAAATACTAAATACATAAGGGTTGACATTCGAAATCTATAAGGCTCAAAATAATCATGAAACAAAGTCATGGATAAACAAGTGTGAGTGCACAAAAGTCATGTAATTAGCATTTTTCATGAAAATAATCAATGAAGCTCAAAACAAATATGAATCTTATTTTTATCAAAATAATCATGAAATTTCATTTTTCATATAAAAACAAACTTCTAGGTATGTATGTTTTTTTTATCCAATCCTAACAATATGCATACATATCCCAAACATAAAAAGAGTCCATAATGTAATTACATGAAAGCAAGAGACTCATGAGACATACATGTATATTTATTAGATTTGAATACAAAATACATATACATGAAGTAAAAATATGAAAATTGGCAAAACAGTGTAAATGAGAGAATCATCAAAACTAGACTATACATGTGCATATAGTGAATACAAATGAACAATGAAGTGCAAACATATATGAATCAATTTGTTGTTCACTATTAGTACATGTATATATCCAAGTTCTGATAAAAACTACATTTAAACAAGTATCTACCACATGAAGCACAAAACAAATAAAAACATGAATTTTTAACAAACACTAAAACATGCTAAGATCATCAATCATAAATGCATGTAAAATAAGTAGAGTTTTTAGAGATAGTTACCAAACCAAAGAACTATGCTCCATTCTCCAAAACATGGTG
>JAVJIF010011657.1:0-60008 GCA_038442645.1 Agave tequilana | reverse complement strand
TACCTCCGTCGGCAGCTGAGAGAACTCTCTCAGCCGGCGGGAAGTGGCAACATCAGAGCCACTAATCTGTCATAAATTGTGGCGGACAAAAACTTCAAAAATCCCGCCTAATTTAATGTCAGTCATGTCAACATTGTATTTTCCGAAAATACCCTCACTCACAATTTTTTTCCTTATGTAAAAACATGTCCTTTCAAAAAAATTTACATATCTAAAATTTCACCTGATAATTTTGTTTAAAAAAATTTGTTTAAAAATTATAAATTTACAGACCTGGTCGCAATGTCGAACCGGGTCGCAGTTTTTTTCATTTGTATTGTAGATGACTGCGACCTTGGTCGCTGTGTCGTCCCGGGTCGTAGTTTTTTTATATTTGTATTGTAGATGACTGCGACCTTGGTCGCTGTGTCGTCCCGGGTCACTGTTGTTTCAATATTCGTTGTAGTGTCATACGACCATGGTCGCAGTGTATTTAATGTCATCTGTTTTTTAATTCCCTAGTCGCAGTTTGTTATGTTTGCAGTGTACACTGTAGATGACTGCGACCTTGGACGCAGTGTCGAACCGGGTCGCAGTTTTTTACATTTGTATTGTAGATGACTACGACCTTGGTCGCTGTGTCGTCTCGGATCGCAATTTTTTTACATTTGTATTGTAGATGACTTGTGACCTTGGTGGCAGTGTTTTAAAAATTATTTGTTTTTTATTCTCTTATAATTTTTAAATAATCATTGGTCTAAAATTTTTTTATTTTTCTATATCTGACAACGAGCGGTCAAAAAATTGTCTTGTGGGGAAATAATAATAAACAATAACGAAAGTTACCGAAAGAATAGCTTTTCATAAGGGGCATTTAGTAATTTAACTTCTTCCTATAAGCGGGCCGCAATTTACTGCGGTGACAAATATTGAGCCACGTCACCGCAGGCTGAGAGAGTCTCTCAGTTGCAGGCTGATATACAATTCTCTCTCTCTCTCTTTATATATATAGGATCCAAACGGGAGGAGAATAAGGTTTTCAAGAACCGTGAGTGGTATTGCATAGTTTTTATATCTAATTACTACTAATTAACCTTATTTCTAGGGTTAATTAAAAGTTTGACCAAAAGTCAAACTTTCAGCCCCGATTAGCTATAGGATCCAAATAAAGAGAAATGCAGTTTCCAATAGCCGAGAGTATATTACATAGTTTTTATGTATAATTACCGCTATTAAACTTGTTTCTAGTCTTAATTAGAAAGTTTTACCAGAAGTCAGACTTTCAGCCTCGACTGGCCTGAATCAGGCCTTATAAGAGCCGAGAAAGGCCTAAACGGGGAGAAAATATGGTTTTTAAGAGCGGGATTAGTATCACATAGTTTATATATATAACTATTACTAATTAAACTAGTTTCTATCTTAATTTAGAGGTTTGACTAAACGTCAAACTTTCAGCCCCGAATTGGCTTGAACTAGGTCTTATAAGAACCTAATAGGGTCCAAACAGGAAGAAAATACCTTTTTTAAGAGCTGGGGGTAGTATTACATAGTTTTTATGTATAATTACTACTAATTAAACCTTTTTCTAATCTTAATTGAGAGGTTTGATGAAAAGTCAAACCTTCTGCCCTTATTGGCCTTAACTAGGCCTTATAAGAGCCGAATAGGGCCCAAATGAAAGGAAAATATTGTTGTCAAGAGCTGAGAATATTATTACATAGTTTCTATATTCAATTACAAGTAATTAACCTTGTTTCTAGTGCTAATTGGGAAGTTTGATAAAAAGTCAAACTTTTAGCCCCGAATTGGCTTGGACTAACCTATATTCGAGCCGAATAGATCCCAAACGGGGAGAAAATGAAGTTTTCAATAGGTGAGAGTAGTATTACATTATTTTTATTTATAATTATTACAAACTAAATTTGTTTTTATTCTTAATTGGAATGTTTTACCAATAGTCAAACTTTCAGCCCCGATTGGCCTGAACCAGTTCTTATAAGAGCATAATAGCGCCTAAACGGGGAGAAAACATGATTTTCAAGAGCTGGAAGTAGTATCACATAGTTTTTATATATAACTACTACTAATTCAGTTTGTTTCAATTCTCAAGTTGGAAGTTTGATGAAAGTTAAACTTTCAACCCCGATTGATCTGAATTATGCCTCAAAAGAGCCGAATAGGGCCCAAACTGGAGGAAAATATGGTTTCGAGAGCTGAGAGTGGTGTTACATTGTTTTTATGTACAATTACTGCTAATTATCCTTGTTTCTTGTGTTAATTGGATATTTTAACTAAAAGTTAAACTTTTAATCCCGATTGGCTTGAATTAGACCTTATAAGATACGAATAAGGCCCAAACAGGGACAAAATATGATTATCCAGAGACGGGAGTCGTATTACATAGTTTTTATATATAATTACTACTAATTAAATTTGTTTCTAGTCTTATTTGGAAAGTTTAATCAAAAGTCAAACTTTCACCTCGATTGGCCTGAACTAGGAGCCAGATATGGCTTAAACAGGGAGTAAACTTGATTTTAAAGAGCCGCGAGTAGTATTTCATAGTTTTATATATAATTACTACTACTTAAACTTGTTTCTAGTTTTAATCTGGAAGTTTGACTTTGTCAAACTTTCAGCCCCTGGTTGGCCTGAACGAGGCCTTATAAGAGCCGAGTTAGGGACCAAACAGGAGAAAAACATGATTTTCAAGGGCCGTGAATGGTATTACAAAGTTTCTATGTACAAGTACAACTGATTAGCCTTGTTTCTAATAATAATTGAGAAATTTAACTAAAAGTCAAACTTTAAAGTCCTAGTTGGTCTGAACTAGGCTTATCAATGCTGAATAGGGTCCAAACGGGGAGAAAATGCAGTTTTTAAGAGCTGAGAGTAGCATTACATTGTAATTTTGTATAATTACAACTAATTAAACTTGTTTCAAGTTTAATTTAGAAGTTTGACCAAAAGTCAAATCTTCATCCCTTATTAGCCTGAACTAGGTCTTATAAGAGCGGAATAGGGCCCAAACAGGAGGAAATATGATTTTCAATAGCTTAAAGTGATATTACATAGTTTCTATATATAATTACTACTAAATAACCTGGGTTCTAATTTTAATTGGGAAGTTTAACTAAAAGTCAAACTTTCAACCCCAATTGGCCTAAACTGGTCTTGTAAGAGCCAAATAGGGCCCAGACAGGGAGAAAACATGGTTTCAAGAGCCGAGAGTTGTATCACATAGTTTTTATGTATAATTTCAATTAATTAAACTTGTTACTATTCTTAATTTGGATTTTTTTTATGAAATCAAATTTTTAGCCCGATTGGCCTAAACTAAGCCATATAAGAGCTAAAAAGGGGCCAGATCGGTGGAAAACATGATTTTCAAGAGCTGAGAGCTGTATTACATAGTTTCTATGTAAAATTACTACTATTTTACCATGTTTCTAGTATTAATTTGAAAGTTTGACCAAAAGTCAAACGTTTAGCCCCGATTGGCCTGAATTAGGTCTTATAAGAGCCAAAAAGGGCCCAATTGAGGAGAAACTGCGATTTTCAAGAACTAGGAGTAGTATTACATAGTTTTTATGTACAGTTACTTCTAATTAAACTTGTTTCTAGTCTAAATTGGGAAGTTTTACTAAAGTCAGACTTTCAGTCCCGATTGGCCTGAACTAAGCCTTATATGAGCTGAATATGACCTAACAGAGAGAAAATATGATTTTAAAGAGCCAGGAGTAATATTGCATAGTTTTAATATACAATTAGTGCTAATTAACCTTATTTCTAATGTTAATTGAAAAGTTCAACAAAAAGTCCAACGTTCAGTCCCGATTAGCCTAAACTAGAGTTATAAGAGACGAAAAGGGCCCAATCAGGGAGAAAATATGGTTTGCAAGAGCTGGGAGTAGTATTACATAGTTATTATTTTTAATTGCTACTAACTAAACTTGTTTTTAGTCTTAATTGGGAAATTTGATCAAAAGTCACTCTTTCAGCCCCGATTGGCTTCAACTAGGACTTATAAGAGCTGAATATAACCTAAACAGGAAAAAACATTGTTTTAAAGAGCTAGGAGTAGTATTATATAGTTTTTATGTACAATTACTACTAATTAAACTTGTTTCTACTCTTAATCAGGAAGTTTGTCTAAAAGTCAAACTTTCAGCCCCTATTGGCCTGAACTAGGTATTATAAGAGCAGAGTATAGCTCAAACAAGGAGAAAACATATTTTTAAGAGTCGGGAGTTGTATTATATAGTTTTTATATAAAATTACTACTAATTAAATATGTTTCTATTCTTAATTATAAAGTCTGACCAAAAGTCAAATCTTCATTCCCGATTGGCCTGAACTAGGCATTCTAAGAGCCGAATAGGACTCAAACAGGGAGAAAATATGTTTTCAGGAGCCAGAAGTAGTATTACATAGTTTCTATGTATAACCATTACTAATTCAATTTTTTTCTATTCTTAAGTTGAAAGTTTGACCAAAAGTTTAACTTTTCAGCCCCGAATGACCTGAATTATGCCTTATATGAGCCGAATTGGGCCCAAGCTGGAGGAAAATATGGTTTCGAGAGTTGAGAGTGGTGTTACTTAGTTTTTATGTACAATTACTACTAATTATCCCTGTTTCTTGTGTTAATTGGGTATTTTTACCAAAAGTCAAACTTTAACCCTGATTGGGGTGAACTAGGCCTTAGAAGATACGAAAAGGGCCTAAACAGGGACAAAATGTGATTATCCAAAGCCGAGAGTAGTATTACATAGTTGTTATATATAATTACTTCTAATTAAACTTTCTTCTAGTCTTAATTGAGAAGTTTGATCAAAAGTCAAACTTTCATCCCGATTGGCCTGAACTAGGAGCCAGATATGGCTTAAACAGGGAGTAAACTTGATTTTAAAGAGCCGCGAGTAGTATTTATAGTTTTATATATAATTACTACTACTTAAACTTGTTTCTAGTTTTAATCTAGAAGTTTGACTTTTGTCAAACTTTCAGCCCCTGGTTGGCCTGAACGAGGCCTTATAAGAGCCGAGTTAGGGACCAAACAGGAGAAAAACATGATTTTCAAAGGCCGTGAATGGTATTACAAAGTTTCTATGTACAAGTACAACTGATTAACCTTGTTTCTAATATTGATTGAGAAATTTGACCGAAAGTCAAACTTTAAAGTCCTGGTTGGCCTGAACTAGGCTTATCAATGCTGAATAGGGTCTAAACGGGGAGAAAATACAGTTTTTAGGAGCCGAGAGTAGCATTACATTGTAATTTTGTATAATTACTACTAATTAAACTTGTTTCAAGTTTAATTTAGAAGTTTGACCAAAAATCAAATCTTCATCCCTTATTAGCCTGAACTAGGTCTTATAAGAGCGGAATAAGGCCAAAACGGGAGGAAATATGGTTTTCAATAGCTTAAAGTGATATTACTTAGTTTCTATATACAATTACTACTAAATAACCTAGAGTCTAATTTTAATTAGGAAGTTTAATTAAAAGTCAAACTTTCAACCCCATTGGCCTGAACTGGTCTTATAAGAGCCAAATAGGGCCCAGACAGGGAGAAAATATGGTTTCAAGAGCTGAGAGTTGTATCACATAGTTTTTATATATAATTTCAATTAATTAAACTTGTTTCTATTCTAAATTTGAATTTTTTTAAGAAATCAAATTTTTAGCCCCGATTGACCTAACGTAGGCCATATAAGAGCTAAAATGGGGCCAGATTGGAGGAAAACATGATTTTCAAGAGCTGAGAGTTGTATTACATAGTTTCTACGTAAAATTACTGCTATTTTATCATGTTTCTAGTATTAATTTGGAAGTTTGACCAAAAGTCAAACATTCAGCCCTAATTGGCCTGAACTAGGCCTTATAAGAGCCGAAAAGGGCCAAATCGGGGAGAAAATGTGATTTTCAAGAACTAGGCACAGTATTATATAGTTTTTATATGCAGTTACTACTATTTAAACTTGTTTCTAGTCTAAATTGGAAAGTTTGATTAAAGTCCGACTTTCATTCCCGATTGGCCTGAACTAAGTCTTATATGAGCTGAATATGACCTAACAGAGAGAAAATATGATTTCAAAGAGCCAGGAGTAGTATTGCATAGTTTCAATGAACAATTAGTGCTAATTAACCTTATTTCTAATGTTAATTGAAAAGTTCAGCAAAAAGTCCAACGTTCAGTCCCGATTAGCCTGAACTAGACCTTATAAGAGACAAAAAGGGCCTAATTAGGGAGAAAATATGGTTTGCAAGAGCTGGGAGTAGTATTACATAGTTATTATGCATAATTGCTACTAACTAAACTTTTCTAGTCTTAATTGGGAAATTTGATCAAAAGTCACTCTTTCAGCCCCGATTGGCTTCAACTAGGACTTATAAGAGCTGAATATGACCTAAACAGGAAAAAACATTGTTTTAAAGAGCCAGGAGTAGTATTACATAGTTTTCATGTACAATTACTACTAATTAAACTTGTTTCTACTCTTAACAGGAAGTTTGTCCAAAAGTCAAACTTTCAGCCCCTATTGGCCTGAACTAGATATTATAAGAGCAGAGTATCGGTCAAATAAGAAGAAAAAATGTTTTCAAGAGTCGGGAGTAGTATTATATAGTTTTTATGTATAATTACTACTAATTAAATATGTTTCTATTCTTAATTGTGAAGTCTGACCAAAAGTCAAATCTTCATTCCCGATTGGCCTGAACTAGGCATTCTAAGAGCTGAATAGGACTCAAACAGGGAGAAAATATGTTTTCAGGAGCTAGAAATAGTATTACATAGTTTCTATGTATAACTACTACTAATTCAATTTGTTTCTATTCTTAAGTTGGATGTTTGACCAAAAGTTTAAGTTTTCAGCCCCAAATGACCTGAATTATGCCTTATATGAGCTGAATTGGGCCCAAACTGGAGGAAAATATGGTTTCGAGAGCTGAGAGTGGTTTTACTTAGTTTATATGTACAATTATTGCTAATTATCCCTATTTCTTGTGTTAATTGGGTATTTTTACCAAAAATTAAACTTTAACCCCGATTGGGCTGAATTAGGCCTTATAAGATACGAAAAGGGCCTTAACAGGGATAAAATGTGATTATCCAGAGCTGGGAGTAGTATTACATAGCTTTTATATATAATTACTTCTAATTAAACTTTCTTCTAGTCATAATTGGGAAGTTTGATAAAAAATCATACTTTCACCCCGATTTGGCCTCAACTAGGAGCCAGATAAAGCTTAAATAGGGAGAAAACTTGATTTTAAAGAGCCGAGAGTAGTATTACATAGTTTCTATATGCAGTTATTACTACTTAAACTTGTTTCTAGTCTTAATCTGAAAGTTTGACTTTTGTCAAACTTTCAACCCTGGTTGGCCTGAATTAGGCCTTATAAGAGTCGAATGGGACCAAACTGGAGGAAAACATAGTTTTCAAGTGCCGTGAATGGTATTACGAAGTTCCTATGTATAAGTACTACTGATTAACCTTATTTCTTATATTAATTTGTAAATTTGACTAAAAGTTAAATTTTAAAGCCCTGATTGGCCTGAACAAGGCCTTATAAAAGCCAAATTGGGTCTAAACGGGGGAGAAAATACAGTTTTCAAGAGATGGGAGCAGTTTTACATTGTAACTTTGTATAATTACTACTAATTAAGCTTGTTTTAGGTCTTAATTTTGACTTTTGGCTAAAAGCCAAATCTTCAGCCCTTATGGGCCAAAATTAGGCCTTGTAAGAGCCGAATAGGGCCAAAACGGGAGGAAATATTAATTTTAAAAACTGAAAGTAGTATCACATAGTTTCTATGTATAATTACTACTAATTAACCAAGTTCTAATTTTAATTGGGAAGTTTGACTAAAAGTCAAACTTTCAACCCCGATTGGCTTGAACTAGGCTAAGAGCCAAATAAGGCCCAAACAGGGAGAAAACATGGTTTTCAATAAACGAGAGTAGTATCATATAGTTTTTATATATAATTTTGATTAATTAAACTTGTTTATATTCTTAATTTGGAATTTTTTTCAAAAAATCAAACTTGTAGCCCCGATTGACCTAAATTAGGCTATATAAGAGCTAAAAATTTGCCAAACCAGAGGAAAACATGGTTTTCTAGATCTGAGAGTTGTATTACATAGTTTCTATGTAAAATTACTGGTATTTTTTATTGTTTCTAGTGTTAATTGAGAAGTTTGACTAATAGTCAAACGTTCAACCACGATTGGCCTGAACTAGGCCTTATAAGAACCGAAAAGGCCCAATCAAGGAGAAAATACGATTTTCAAGAGTCGGGAATAGTATTACATAGTTTTTATGTATAATTGTTTGTAGTCTTACTTGTTTCTAGTCTTAATTGGAAAGTTTGACCAAAGTCAGACTTTCAGTCCCGATTGTCCTGAACTAGGCCTTATATGAGCCGATTATGACCTAAACAGAGAGAAAATATGGTTTTAAAGAGTTAGGAGTTTTATTACATAGTTTCTATGTACAATTATGGCTAATTAACCTTATTTCTAGTGTTAATTGGAAAGTTTGACCCAAGTCAAACGTTCAGCCCCGATTGGCCTGAACTAGGCCTTATAAGAGCTAAAAAGGGCCCAATCAGGAGAAACTATAGTTTTTAAGAGCTGGGAGTAGTATTACATAGTTTTTATGTATAAATACTACTAATTAAACTTGTTTCTGACCTTAATTGGAGAGTTTGATCAAAAGTCACTCTTTCAGCCCAGATTGGCCTGAGCCTAGGCCTTTAAAAAGTCGAATATGACCTAAACAGGGAGAAAACATTGTTTAGGAGTTAGGAGTAGTATTACAATTACTACGAATTAAATTGTTTCTACTATTAATCCGGAAGTTCGTCTAAAAGTCAAACTTTCATGCTCGATTGGCCTGAACTAGGCATTATAAGAGCAGAATAGGACTTAAATAAGGAGAAAACATGCTTTCAAGAGCCGAGAGTTGTATTACAGAGTTTTTATGTATAATTACTAATAATTAAACTTATTTCTATTCTTTATTGGGAGTTTGATAAAAGTCAAATCTTCAGCCTCGATTGGCCTAAACTAGGCATTATGAAAGCCGAATAGGGCTCAAACAGGGAGAAATTTTTTTCAAGAGTCGGGAGTTGTACTACATAGTTTTCATATAAAATTACTACTAATTAAACTTGTTTCTATTCTTTATAGGAAAGTCTAACCAAAAGTGTATCGTTAGCCCTGATTGGCCTGAACTGGGCATTATAAGAGTCGAACATGACCTAAATAGGAGAAAAATATGGTTTTCAAGAGCCGTGAGTGGTATTACATAGTTTCTATATGAAATTACTACTAAATAACCTTATTTCTAGTGTTAATTGGATGTTTGATAATTGAAAGTTTGACCAAAAGTCAAGTTTCAGCCCCGATAAGCTTGCACTATGCCATAAAGAGTTGAATAGGGCCTAAACGGGGAGAAAATGAGATTTTCAAGAGTTAGAAGTAGTATTACGTAGTTTTTATATATAACTACTATAAATTAAACTTATCTCTGTAGTTAATTTGAAAGATTGACTAAAAGTCAAAATTTTAGCCCAGACCAGCCTGAAGTAAGCCTTATAAGAGCCTAATAGGGACTAAACAGAGAGAAAATATGTCTTTAAAGAGCCAGGAGTAGTATTACATTATTTTTATGTACAATTACTATTAATTAAATTTGTTTCTTGCCTTAATCTGAATGTTTGACTAAAGGTCAAACTTTTAGCCTGATTGACCTGAACGAGGCTTTATAAGACCGAATAAAGCCTAAAAGGGGAGAAACATGTTTTCACGAGTCGGGAGTAGTATTACATAGTTTTTATTTATAATTATTACTAATTAAATTAGTTTCTATTCTTAATTAGGAAGTTTGACCAAAAGTCAAACCTTTAGCCCTGATTGGCTTGAATGAGGCATTATAAGAGCCAAATAGGACCCAAACAGGAGGAGAATATGGTTTTCAAGAGTCGAGAGTAATATCACATAGTTTCTATGCATAACTACTACTAATTAAACTTGTTTCTATTTTAATTTGAAAGTTTTACCAAAAGTGAAATTTTCAGCCCTAATTGGCTGAACTAGGCCTCATCATAGCCAAACAGGACTCAAACGGGAGGAAAACAAGATTTTCAAGAGCAAAAAGCAGTATTACATTTCTTCGATTTATAATTATTTTCAATTAACCTTGTTTCTAGCATTAATTAGAAAGTTTGATTAAAAGTTAAACTTTCACCCCGATTGGCATGAACCAGGCCTTATAAGAGACGAATATGACCTAAACAGGGGACAAAACTTGGTTTTAAAGTAGAGGGAGTAGTATTATATAGTTTCTATGTATAATTACGACTAATTAAACTAGTTTGTAGTCTTAATCTAGAAGTTTGACCAAAAATCAAATTTTGAGCCCTGATTGGCCTTATCTACACATTATAAGAGCCGAATAGGGCCCAAACGGGGAGAAAACATGATTCTCAAATGCCAGAAGTAGTATTACATAATTTATATATCAATTACTACTAATCAATCTTGTTCTAATGTTAATTGGAAGTTTGACAAAAGTTTAAACTCTCCACATGGATTAGTCAGAACTAAGCTATATAAGAGCTGAATAGGGCCTAAAAGGGGGATAAAATGAGGTTTTTATGAGCTGAGAGTAGTATTAAAAAGTTATTATGTATAACCACTATAAATTAAACTTTTTTCTATTTTTAATTTTGAAGTTTGACCGTAAGTCAAACTTTCAACCCCGATTTGTGAGAACTAGGCCTTATAAGAGTCAAAATGGGACCAAACGGGAGGAAAACATAGTTTTCAAGAGACGGGAGTTATATCACATAGTTTATAATTTCAATTAATTAAACTTTTTTCTATTCTTAATTTGAATTTTTTCAGAAATCAAACTTTTAGCCCCGATTGACCTAAACTAGGCCATATAAGAGTTAAAAAGGGACCAAATCGGAGGAAAACATTATTTTCAAGAACTGATAGTTATATTACATAGTTTCTATGTACAATTACTGTAATTTTACCATGATTCTAGTGTTAATTTGGAAGCTTGACCAAGAGTAGTATTACATTATTTTTATGTATAATTACTACTAATTAAACTTGTTTCTATTCGTTATTGGGATGTTTTACTAAAAGATAAAATTTCAGCTCTGATTGGCCTGAATCAGGCCTTATAAGAGCAGAATAGGGCCCAAATAGGGAGAAAAGTTGGTTTCAAGAGCTGAGAGTAGTATCACATAGTTCACTACTAATTCAATTTGTCTCTATTTCTTAATCTAGAAGTTTAACTTTTGTCAAACTTTCAGCCCTGGTTGGCCTTAACTAGGCCTTATAAGAGCCGAATGGGACCAAATGGGAGGAAGATATGGTTTTCAAGTACCGTGAATGGTATTGCAAAGTTTCTATGTACAAGTACTATTGATTAACCTTATTTCTAAATTAATTGGGATATTTGACTAAAAGTCAAATTTTAAAGCCCTGATTGGCCTGAACAAGGCCTTATAAAAGCCAAATTGGGTCCAAATGGGGAGAAAATACAGTTTTCAAGAGACGGGAGTAGTTTTACATTGTAACTTTGTATAATTACTACTAATTAAGCTTGTTTCAGGTCTTAATTTAGATGTTTGACTAAAAGTCAAATCTTCAGCCCTTATGGGCCTGAATTAGGCCTTGTAAGAGCCGAATAGGGCCGAAACTAGAGGAAATATTATTTTAAAAAGCTGAAAGTAGTATCACATAGTTTCTATGTACAATTACTACTAATTAACCTAAGTTCTAATTTTAATTGGAAAGTTTAATTAAAAGTCAAAATTTCAATCCCGACTGGTCTGAACTAGGCCTTATAAGAGCCAAATAGGGCCCAGACAGGGAGAAAACATGGTTTTGAAGAGCCGAGAGCAGTATCATATAGTTTTTATGTATAATTTTGGTTAATTAAACTTGTTTATATTCTTAATTTGGAACTTTTTAAAAAAAATCAAACTTTTAGCCCTGATTGGCCTAAATTAGGCCATATAAAAAAGAGCTAAAAAGGGTCCAAATAAGCGGAAAACTTGGTTTTCTAGAGCTGAGAGTTGTATTACATAGTTTCTATGTAAAATTACTGCTATTTTATCTTGTCGCTAGTGTTAATTGAGAAGTTTGACTAAATGTCAAACGTTCAGCCCTGATTGGCCTAAATTAGGCCTTATACGAAATGAAAATGGCCCAATCGGGAGGAAAATACAATTTTCAAGAGCTGGGAATAGTATTACAATTTTTTTATGTATAATTACTACTAATTATACTTGTTTCTAGTCTTAATTGGAAAGTATGATTTCGTCTTATATGAGCCGAATATGACCTAAACAGAGAGAAAATATGATTTTAAAGAGCCAGGAGTATTATTACATAGTTTCTCTATACAATTGTGGCTAATTAACCTTGTTTCTAGTGTTAATTGGAAAGTTTGACCAAAAGTCAAACATTCAGCCTCTGCTGGCCTGAACTAGACCTTATAAGAGCCGAAAAAGGCGCAATCGGGGAGAAACTACGATTTTCAAGAGCTGAGAGTAGTATTACATAGTTTTTATATATAATTACTACTAATTAAACTTGTTTCTGGTCTTAATTGGATAGTTTGATCAAAAGTCACTCTTTCAGCCCAGATTGGCCTGAGTTAGGCCTTTAAAAAGCCGAATATGACCTAAACAGGGAGAAAATATTGTTTAGGAGCTAGGAGTAGTATTACATAGTTTCCTTATATAATTACTACTAATTAAACTTGTTTCTACTATTAATTAGGAAGTTCGTCTAAAAGTCAAACTTTCAAGCTCGATTGGCCTGAACTAGACATTAAAAGAGCCGGGAGTAGTATCACATAGTTTTTATGTATAATTACTACAAATTAAACTTATTTCTATTCTTTGTTGGGAAGTTTGATAAAAAGTCAAACCTTCAGCCCCGATTGGCCTGAACTAAGTATTATGAAAGCCGAATAGGGCTCAAACAGGGAGAAAATATCTTTTCAAGAGCCGGGAGTAGTACTACATAATTTTCATGTAAAATTACTATTAATTAAACTTGTTTCTATTCTTAATAAGAAAGTTTGACCAAAAGTCAAATCTTCAGCCCCGATTGGCCTCAACTGGGCATTATAAGAGTCAAATATGACCCAAACGAGAGGAAAATATGGTTTTCAAAAGCCGTAAGTGGTATTATATAGTATCTATATGCAATTTCTACTAAATAACCTTGTTTCTAGTGTTAACTAGTTTAACTTTTTTTAGGATTATTTGAGAATTTTTACCAAATGTCAAATTTCAGCCCTAATTGGCCTGAATTAGGTCTTATAAGAGACGAATAGGGACCAAACTGGAGGAAAACAAGGTTTACAAGTGACGAGAATGGTATTACATAGTTTCTGTATATAATTACTACTAATTAACTTTATTTTTAGTGTTAACTAGAAAGTTTGACCTAGAGTCAAATTTTCAGCCCGATTGGCCTGAATTAGGCAATATAAGAGCCGATTAGGGCCCAAACAGGAAAAAATTAGGTTTTCAAGAGCCGAGAGTAATATGACATAGTTTTTATGTGTAATCACCACTAATTAAACTATTTTCTAGTCTTAATATGAAAGTTTGACCAAAACCCAAACCTTCAGTTCTTATTGGCCTGAACTAGGCCTTATAAGAGCTGAATTGGGCCAAACGGGAGAAAAACATGGTATTCAAGTGCTGAGAGTGGATTATAGAGTTTCTATGCACAATTATTAATAATTAACCTTGTTTCTTATGTTAATTAGGAATTTAGATCAAAAGTCAAACTTTTAGTTTTGATTGGCCTGAACTAGGCCTTATAAGAGCCGATCATGGCTCAAATGAGGTTTTCAAGAGCCGAGAGTCATAATACATAGTTTTTATGTATAACTACTTTTAAGTAGACTAGTTTCTAGTCTGAATTGGGAAATTTTACTAAAAGTCAAACTTTCAACCCCGTTGGCCTGTTTTGGCCTTATAAGAGCTGATTAGGGTCTAAACAGGGAGAAAATGAGGTTTCGAGTATCGGGAGTAGTATGACATAGTTTCAAGTAATTACTACTAATTAAACTAGTTTCCAGTCTTAATTGAGAAGTTTACTAAAAGTTAAACTTTCAACCCCAATTGGCCTGAATTAGGCCTTATAAGAGTCGATTAGGGCCCAAACGAGGAGAAAACATGGCTTTCAAGAGCCCGGAGTAGTATGATAGTGTTTTTATGAATAGTTACTACTAATTAAACTTATTTCTAATTTTTATTGGGAAGTTTGACCAAAAATCAAACTTTCAACACCGATTGGCCTGAACTAGGCCTCATAAGAGCCGAATGAGACCAAATGGGAGGAAAACATGATTTTTTAGGGCTGTCAATGATTACGTAGTTTCTATGTACAATTGATACTAATTAACCTTATCTCTATTAAGTTCGACCAAATATTGTTTCAGCCCCAATTGGCCTGAACTAATCCTTATAAGAGCCGCCCAAACGAGGAGAAAATGAAGTTTTCAAGAGCTAAGAGTATTAATACATAGTTTTTTTTGCATAATTACTACGAATTGATCTAGTTCTAGTCTTAAGTGGGAAGTTTTACAAAAAATCAAACTTTCAGCCCTGATTGACCTGGACTAGGCTTTATAAGAGCCGAATAGTAACCAAATAGGAGGAAAACATGTTTTCAATGGTCGTGAATGGTATTGCATAGTTCTATATACAATTACTACTGAGTAACCTAATTTCTAGTGTTACTAAGCTTGACTAAAAGTCAAACTTTAAAGCCCTGTTAACCTGAACTAGGCCTTATTGGAGCTGAATAGGGTCCAAATGGGGGAGAAAATATAGTTTTAAAGAGCAGCGAGTAATATTACATAGTTTTTTTATATAATTACTACTAATTAAACTTGTTTCTAGTCTTAATTGGGAAGCTTGACTAAAAGTAAAACTTTCAGCACCGATTAGCCTGAACTAGGCTTTATAAGAGCTGAATTTGACCTAAACATGGAGAAAATATTATTTTAAAGAGCCAAGAGTAGTATTACATAGTTTCTATGTACATTGCTACTAATTAAACTTGTTTCAATTCTTAATCAAGAAGTTTGTCCAAAAGTTTAAACTTTTAGCCCCGATTGGCCTGAACTAGGCATGATAAGAGCCAAACAAAATTCAAATAAGGAGAAAACAAGTTTTCAAGAGCCGGGAGTAGTATTACATAGTTTTTATGTACAATTACTACTAATTAAATTTGTTTCTATTCTTAATTGGAACTTTTTACCAAAAGTCAAATCTCAGCCCCGATTGGCCTGAACTAGACATTATAAGAGCAGAATAGGGCTCAAACAGGGAGAAAACATGTTTTCAAGAGTCGGGAGTAGTATTACATAGTTTTTATGTATAATTACTACCAATTAAACCTCTTTCTATTCTTAATTGGGAATTTTGACCAAAAGCCAAATCTTCAGCCCTGATTGGCCTGAACTAGGAATTATAAGAGCCGAACAGGATTCAGACAGGAGGAAAACATGGTTTTCAAGAACCATGAGTGGTATTACATACTTTCTATTTGCAATTACTATTAAATAACCTTATTTTTAGTGTTAATTGAAAGTTTGAACAAAGTCAAACTTTCAGCCCTAAAAGCCTGTACTAGGCTATTTAAGAGTTGAATAGGGCCTAAACGGTAAGAAAATGAGGTTTTCCAGAGAAAAGAGTAGTATTACGTAGTTTTTATATATAACTACTATAAATTAAACTTATTTCTGTACTTAAATTGAAAGTTTGATCAAAAGTCAAATTTTTAGCCCCGACTAGCCTGAAGTAGGCCTTATAAGAGTCAAATAGGGCCCAAACAGGGAGAACACATAATCTTAAAGAGTCGGGAGTAGTATTATAAAGTTTCTATTTACAATTACTATTAATTCAACTTTTTTCTAGCCTTAATCTGGAGTTTGACGAAAAGTCAAACTTTCAGTCCTGATTAGCTTGAACTAGACTTTATATGAGCCGAATAGGGCCAAAAAGTGAGAAAACATGTTTTCAAGAGCCGGGAGTAGTATTATATAGTTTTATATATAATTACTACTAATTAAACTTGTTTCTATTATTAATTAGGAAGTTTGAATAAAAGTCAAACCTTCAGCCCTGATTGGCCTGAATGAGGCATTATAAGAGTCAAATAGGACCCAAATGGGAGGAGAATATGATTTTTAAGAGCCGTGAGTGGTATTGCATAGTTTTTATCTCAATTACTACTAATTAACCTTATTTTTAGTGTCAATTGAAAGTTTGACCAAAAGTCAAACTTCAGCCCCAATTAGCCATAGGATCCAAATAAGAAGAAATGCACTTTCCAATAGCTGAGAGTATATTACATAATTTTATGTATAATTATCACTATTAAACTTGTTTCTAGTCTTAATTAGCAAGTTTTACTAAAAGTCAAACTTTCAGCCCCGGCTGGCCTGAACCAGGCCTTATTTGAGCCAAGAAAGGCCCAAACGGGGAGAAAATATAGTTTTTAAGAGCCGGGAGTAGTATCACATAGTTTATATATGTAACTACTATTAATTAAACTTATTTCTATTCTCAATTTTGAGGTTTGACCAAAAATCAAACTTTCAGCCCCGAATTGGCTTGAACTGAAAAACACCTAGAGGGGGGTGAATAGGTGTGATTGCTAATCTAATGATCTTTTTAAAACTAAGTATGATGAATGATGCAAAGATCTCTCAAAACAAGACTAAGAGCCGAATGCCCCGTGAAGGGTTCTGAACTCCTTCCTCCTGATTCCCCTTGAAATGGGTTAGAGGTGCGCATGCAACCTTGTTGTATGAGATATGATCGATCAAGGCAAAGTATGATGGATGAATGGTGAGATGCACACAATATAACACAAGTATTACAAACTAGAGTTAATAGCACAAGGTAAGAAACAAGATCACAAGCAAATAATTTAAAGCAATAGAGTGCAAGAGAAATTAAAAGCAAGAATGGACACAAGGCAATCGCAAACACAAGATGTTTGTTTCGAGGTTCGAGCCACCGCTCTACTCCCCGCCTTCACCTCCGTGAAGGGTTTCCACTATCCACCGAGGACGCTTACAACAGTCTACCAAAGACCCGAGCACCGAGCTCCACCGCTTACACTAACTCTACCGAAGAGTTGTCTCCACAAGAACAAGGGATCACAAGAACAAGAGTGATCACAACAAGATCACTAAACTCTTTCTCAAACTCTTTTACAAACTCTCACTCTTTTTACAACTTCACTATAGAATGAGTAAGGGATTTTTGGCTCTATGAAGTGTAGTGAGAAAACCTCAGTTGTAGAGTGATATTAGCTATCAAACACAACTAAAAAACTAGCTCAAAAAGAATTGAAAATGAAAGCTTTAAACAATTTTTCTTCTCTTTATAAAAATAATGAAAACTTGGGATTTTTCTTGGTGAATAACAAAGGCCTATTTGCCTCTATTTATAGGGAGAAGAAAAGGTTAAAAACATTTTCTTTACAGCTAATTTGTTCTGAAAAAGTTCTCTAAAAACCCAGAAAACTCTGCCAAAAATCAGAAAAAGAAAACAGATTCAGATTTGCACCAAAGAGGAAAGAGCCGTTGGGCTTTTGCAGGCTTGGCGGTCGACCGGCCGGTCGACCGTCTGCCTTGTTAGCAAAGAGCCGTTGGGCTCCGGTCGACCGCTGGGTCGACCGTCCTCTTCAAGAAAACACAGTTTCCGTAATCCGGTCGACCCGGCGGTCGACCCAGAAAACCAGAGAGCAGACCTGCTAGCAAACGGTCGACTGGGCGGTCGACCCAGAAAACCCGAGAGCAGACCTACTTGCAGTCGGTCGACCCGGCGGTCGGCCGACAGACATGCACAAGCGTGCATGTCCTGATACAAAGGGCCGGTCGACCGGCCCGGTCGGCCGGTCAAGCCTGAACCAGAAAAACAGCAGATTTTTGAACTTGAAAAAATTTGTAAAATTGTTTTGTATTTAAAGAAACTTAAGTAACATGCTAGTAAGAGTATACATACATGATTTAAACAAGATGTTCAATTTTGTAAAACTTAGGGTCATGTAAATATATACTAAGGCATGAAACCAAGTTTAAATATAAAAACTTAAATACAAGACAAAAACCAAATTTTGTGTGTGTGTATCCTAGAGCCAATATCCATAACTCAAACTTTAACATTCTAATTCTTACATTGATTCTAACTACTTCAAGTGCTTCAAGAGGGCTTTCACCATATGATCTTCAAGACTTGATTCTTGAGCCCAAATTGAGTTGACTGGAGTCCAAAGCACCTTCCTTTAGGGAAGAAAACATCTAGTTGAGATAGAATCCTGAAACACACTTAAACAATAAACAATATTAGTACAAATAACTAATATGTTTTGTAATCATCAAAAACACACTAAAAATGGGTGATTGTAACCTTGGGCCAACATGAACAAGGCCTTATAAGAACTCAATAGGGTCCAAACGGAGAGAAAATGCACTTTTCAAGAGCCAGGGGTAGTATTACATAGTTTTTATATATAATTACTACTAATTAAAGTTGTTTTTAGTCTTAATTGGGAAGTTTAAAGAAAAGTCAAACATTCAGCCCTTATTGGCCTGAACTAGGCCTTTAAGAGCCGAATAGGACCCAAACGAAAGGGAAAAATTATTGTCAAGAGCTAATAGTATTACTACATAATTTCTATATATACAATTATAACTAATTAACTTTGTTCCTAGTGCTAATTAGGAAGTTTGATCAAAAGTTAAACTTTTAGCCTCTATTGACCTAGACTAAGCCGTATAAGAGCCGAAAAGGGAACAAACAGAGAGAAAATGAAGTTTTCAATAGCTGGGAGTAGTATTACATAGTTTTTATGTATAATTACTACTGACTAAATTTATTTCTATTCTTAATTGGGAAGTTTTATCAAAAGTTAAACTTTCATCCCCGATTGGCCTGAACCTGGCCTTATCAGAGCAGAATAGGGCCCAAACGGGGAGAAAACATGGTTTTCACGAGCTGAGAATAGTATCATATAGTTTCTATGTATAACTACTACTAATTCAATTTCTTTCTATTCTTAAGTTGGAAGTTTGACCGAAAGTTAAACTTTCAACTCCGATTGACCTGAATTATGCCTTATTAGAGCCGAATAGGGCCCAAACTGGAGGAAAACATGGTTTCGAGAGCTAAGAGTGGTGTTACATAGTTTCTGTGTACTATTACTGCTAATTATCCTTATTTCTTACATTAATTAGGTATTTTGACCAAAAGTCAAACTTTTAACCCTGATTTGCGTGAACTAGGCCTTATAAGAAAGGAATAAGGTCCAAACAGGAACAAAATGTGATTATCAAAGACGGGAGTCATATTACATAGTTTTTATTTATAATTACTTCTAATTAAACTTATTTCTTGTCTTAATTAGGAAATTTGATTAAAAGTCAAACTTTCACCCCGATTGGCCTGAACTAGGAGCCGAAATGGATTAAACAGGGAGTAAACTTAATTTTAAAGAGCTGCGAGTAGTATCACATAATTCTATATACAATTACTACTTCTTAAACTTGTTGGCCCAATGGCCTTCCACTCTAGTTTTGATGATGATCAACACTCATGTAGTTATGTTTACTAATATTCTTGTGTTTTTAAGTTTCAGATCATTAACAGGATATTAGGTTGGTGATTAGCTTCAACAAGATGATTAGAAGCTATTCATGATGATTCCGGTGCCAAAGCTTAAAGATCATACCTTTGCACTTGGAGAATCACGGAGTTTTGGAGCAAGTCTACTTGAAGATGGAAGATCGACAAGAAGACTTAGGTATCTAGTTTAGATAGAGTTTTTAGATCCATTTGTAAAGCTTAGTTTAGTTGATATGCTCAAGTGCACAAAACACACACGTTTTATGATTTGATTTGTGGTTTTCATGAATAGTTGATCAAAACAAGTTTACATATGTTATATGTATATTAGATATGTTCTATTTATACATACATGATTTAACTTGGTAAACAAACTTACTTTGATATCCCTATTCATGTTTTGGAAAAATCAAGTTTGACAAAATACAAGTTTTGTTTTTGATAAAATTTGCAAGACACAAAAATGAATTGATATGTTTGATATATTGTCTTGAAATTTTTATCACATGTTTATGTTTTAACATAAAATGATAAAACAAGTTTTATGGAATTTTCAGAAATGATAAAAGGTTTTTATAAAATATTTTTCTCAAAATTTCTGACCTTGTTTTTGTGCTGACAGGCTAGTCGGTCGACCGTGCCGGTCGACCGCACCAAAGGGCCGGTCGACCGTTCCGGTCGACCGACATGCACAGACGTGCACGTCTGTTAGGCACAGAGCCGGTCGACCGGACCGGTCGACCGAGCTGAGAGCTCTGCTCTCGGGTTGTTTCGGTCGACCGGGCCGGTCGACCGCTATTGCCCAACGGTCACATTTTTGACCGTTGGCGGTCGACCGGACCGGTCGACCGGCAGTCTGTCAGACTGCCAACTCAGCCTAACGGCTAGTTTTGTATAGGGGCTATATAAACCCCATCTCTTTGGGGATTTTGGCCAAGATTTTTAAGAGAAAAAATTCCAGTTTTCTGAAGTGTTTAAAAGAGTTTTAAAAAGTAGTTTTTGGGCTTTAAACTTCTAATCTTTATTGTTTTGGGTTTTTGGAAAATCAAAGAGAACTAGGTTTTGGGATTTTGATTTGATCTTTTATTTCTATCATATACAAGAGATTTCCCAAGTAGTTTTTCTTTGTTGCTTGTTTTCAAAAACACTTAGTTTCCACACTTGAGCCATATCTTCTATCCTAAACTATTAGGATCTTGTTTTTGTGGAAAAAGAGAAAAGAGAGTGTTTGAGGTTGTTGTTGTAAACCTCTAAGTTGTACACCCTTATTCTTGTTGTATCCCTCTTCGGTAGAGGTGATCGGGTGATTGGTTTGTGAGCCTCTTAGGTAGAGGTGTTTGTTGTAGTTGGCTACGGGCCGTATCCCTCTTCGGTAGAGGTGGATTGTGGTTGTATAGCCTCGGTGGCTTTGTAAGGTTGAGAGAGGAGTTTGGTACTCCTATAGTGGATTGGGAAATCCTACACGGTGGTGTAGGCGGGGATGTAGAGTTGGGTACTCGAACCTCGAAACAAATCTTTGTGTTAGCGTTTGATCCATTGTCTCTCTAACCCTTACTCTCTTTACTTTGTGCAAGCATCATTCATTCATTGCATACATATCTTATACATTGCTTGTGTTGCCTTGCATCTTTTATATTGAAATTCATTCTTATATGCTTGGCTTGATTGTGTGTGCACATATTTCATATTGCTTGGATTGCTTGTGTGTGTGGGCCTAATTTGTACTCATCCAACAAGAGCTTCACATAGCACCTCAACCCATTTCAAGGGGAATCAAGAGGAGTTAGTCCAGAGCCTCGCAAGGGGAATTCGGCTACACTTGTTGTATTGTATCAAGTTTGTGCAACATTTGCATTAGCTTCCGCATTTAGCGCACTTAGTTTGCATTAAGTTTCTTAGATTAGCACTTACACCTATTCACCCCCCCTCTAGGTGTTTTTTTCAATTGGTATCAGAGCTAGTGCTCCTGATACTTAGGCTTAACATCCTAGGAGTGAGATCCATTTGCTTGCTAATCTCATTTGCATTTGCTTGTTTGCACACATCTAGTTTATACCATGGACTTCATGACCCCACCTAGCTTTGACCCTTCCAACATTGATATTTGGAAGTATAGGATGTCCATGTACCTAAAGACCCTAGGTTTGCATGTTTTCCTTGCGGCCACCAAGAGATGTTATCTTGGTGATTGCAATCATATAGGGGCCAATGCACAAGCCCTAGAGGCCATTAGAAGCACTCTTCCTAAAGATTATCTCTTATGTGTTTCTAATCTTGATTCCGCTTTTGCAGTGTGGAACAAGTTGACAACAACCACCACCTCCAAGCTTCAAGTCCAAATCCAAGAAGAGGAATCTAGTGGAGAATCCAACTCTATATGCTACATGGTCCAAGGGAATGACTCCCTTGAGGTACACTTGGAAACTCCATTAGATAGTGATGATGATGCTAGTTCTTCTAGTAATGATATTGTTGATCCCCATGCTTTAAATGAAGAACTTTCCATTGTTTGTGAAAAACTAATAGAAAAATATAATTTGTTGAAAAAGAAAAGTCTAGATATTGAAAAAGAAAATAAAAGTTTGCATGCTAGACTTGATTGTGTTTTGCAAGAGAAGGTTGAGGTCTATAATGAAAAGGATTCATTGAGATCTCAATTAGAACTTGCACTTAAAGAAAATAAATTTTTAAAATCTAAAAATGATTGTCATGATCTTTTGAAGAAAAATGAAAACTTGTCTTCAAAAGTTGATTTTGTTTTAAAAGAGAATGTGGCTTTGAAAAATAAAATCATTTCTATTTCCAATGATTTAAATGTTTGCTTAGAGAAAAATATTGTTTTGCAAAATAAGATTGATTCTCATGTTTGCCATGCTAGTATAGCCTCTTCATCTAGTCTACCTAATGCATGTACCTCTTCTTCTAGAATTAATGATGATATTTGTATGTTAAAGAAGAGAGTAGATTGTTTGGGCTCCACTATGAGCCAATGTGCTAAGAACCATACACGATTGGAATCCTTGGTTCGAAAGAAACAAGTTCCATCCTTTATGCATGCACACCCTCCACGGCATACACATGCTCCTCATGGACACCATCAACACATGTTTGCTCATGTGTACTCATGTACACATTGTGGACGTAAGGGCCACCTTGCTAAATTTTGTTATGATAGATTACATACTCCTAATTTAGCAAAGAATTTTGTTTAGGTTAGAAATGAGACTAACCCCCATGGACCCAAAAGAGTATGGGTACCAAAGACCACCCCTCCTATTGTTTTTGATGTAGGTGTGGGTTCTCACATGACGTGAGAGTGATAGCACCTTGGAGTGGATGCGTTCCGGACTTAAAGGAAATCTATTGGATGCATCACTTTCAAGGGAAGAGATGGTGGAGAGGACCACCAAGTTTTGGAGACAAGGAGAGTTGCCCTCTAGGTTTGGTAACAATTCCTAACTCCGTATTATTTACTACATGCTTTTAATATTCTTTGTTTGTGGCATGTTTTTGATGTCTATGGATTAGTATGTTCATTCCATGTTTATTAGATCCTTGACAAACATGTATAGTATTTGAGACACACATGCTTATATGATCCCATAATTAGTGTTCTCACTTTTGTTTAAGCTATAATGTACATCATGAATCTAATACATGTGAATTTACATAGTAATCATGTTTTAGTTTTATCATGATGATTTTTATATTGTGTTTTGATGCTTCATGTCTTGAATATTTGTTTAAGTGTTAGTTTTCATTAAGACTAGGTATATACTTGTGCATATAGTGGGCCACAAATAAATCTATATATGTTGAGCTTGAATGCTTATTTGAACCCATTAGATGTGCTAGTATAGTCTAGTTTTGATGATTCATACATCTTATACTTGTATTCTCATTTTTGAATGTGTTTTATGTTTGTGTATTTCACTTCATGTATATGTTTGTATTGCCAAACTTTAAGATATACATGTATACCCCTTGAGTCATTTGCCTTTCATGCAAATATATATATATGGACTCAATTGTGTTTAGGGATATGTATGTATAATTATTGTGTTGACAATTCATACATATACCTTGAAATGAAATTTGTTGTGATGAAAATTTAGTTTTTCATGTTTCATGTATTTATGTTTAACTTCATGTATATGTCTATCTAGTTCAAACTAATCTTATACATATACATCTTTTTGAGCCACTTGCCTTCATGAATATACATTTAGTGGACTCGTTGAGTTTTGGATATGTATGTATATTTTAGCTTGTATTAGACATACATATGCCTTGAAGATTAAATAAGTAGTTTTATATGATTTTTCATGTTTTTGATGGAATTATGTTTTAAGGAATAATTGAGCTTAATGAAATATTTTTCATGATTATGATCTTCACGTATTATTTATACACTCATATCTATTGCTCATGTTTTGTTTCTCAGGAGTTATGCTTTATTGGTTAGAGTGATGATTATCATGTGAATTTCATTTTTTGTTTTATTCCTTGCATGAAGGATTTCGTGCTAGTTAACAAGTTTTCCATTTAACTAGTTGCGATGTTCTTCAATTTGGTAGTGATTTTCAAACTAAGCTATATTTTCAAATCTATCTTTGAAAACCCCTACCATCAAAGGGCGGTAGGATGGGAGATCATGTTCATGTATGCCCTAAAGTGAAAATCTTTAAAACTTGAATTATGATTGGGTGGTAGATGATATGATGTATACACTTGAACTTATTGTTATGTCAATTGGTATCATTGAACTCCTTCAATTGGTATCATTTTGATCTTCTTGTATACTCATATATGTTTTGTATGCATGTATGCTTTAAATTCCAAGTATATCAATTTCTATTGGTATCTATTTTTCATACATATATATGTTTGTGTTTATGCTAGTGCTTGAGTTTCAATTTTGTTTCAATTGACTATTTTTAAATTGGTATCAAGACTATGCATGATTTTAGCTTGTATTTCATAAAGGGGGAGAAAATTTGATCTTGTTTTTCAATTGGTATTTGATTCCTACTCCCACACTTTATGACTTTAAAAATGAATTTTAAAGACTTTCAAATTGTTTATATATTTTTTTAAAAAATGAAATATTTTACAATTGGTTTCAAGATTTATGTTTAATTACAATTGGTATCTCAAAATGTTGTTTAAAGAAAATATTCAAAGTTTTGATTTGTATTTCCTATATGCAAGGAGAGCTTAACATCTCTCTTACATATGGATTCATGTTGAGTATATTATAAATTGAGGAGCTTGACAACTCTTCTTTATATGATATACGTGTGTAGGGGGAGCTTCACATCTCCTCTTATGCATTACATAATATGTGTTATGTGAATTGGGGCTTGTCATCCCTTCTTCATGTAATGCATATGTGTAGGGAAGCTAACTTAGCGTCTTCCTCTTCATGAATGTATATAGCATATAACATATATTGATCCTTGTTTATTGGTATCAAGATGCTTCATTGACATATTTTTTAATTGATATCATGTTTGTAGTCACCCCTTATTGATTTTTTTTGTTTTAGACAAAAAGGGGGAGAACATTGTTTGCATTGTTTTGATTGACAAAAAGGGGGAGAAAGATTTTTACCCCTCATTTTATCTATGGTTTTGATTACTTACCCCTTTGTTGATGATTGACAAAAAGGGGGAGAAGTATTTGAGTTTTATATGCATGCTTATATTTTATATGCATATATTATGTTTTAATATCAAGAATATTAAGTTTAATTGATATCCAAAGCTTGCTTTGTAATTGTTGTAATTGGTATCTAGAGCTTATTTGTTTTGAATATTCCATTTGATATCTAGAACCATTTATTGTTTATGCATATGCATGTTTCATGATTAATATTCATTGCATATATTCATTGTTTATCCCTATGCATGAGTTAAGGGGGAGCTTCCTTGAAGCTTAACTTTAATCCATGCATATATAACTCCATGAGTTTTGTCATCATCAAAAAGGGGGAGATTGTTGGCCCAATGGCCTTCCACTCTAGTTTTGATGATGATCAACACTCATGTAGTTATGTTTACTAATATTCTTGTGTTTTTAAGTTTCAGATCATTAACAGGATATTAGGTTGGTGATTAGCTTCAACAAGATAATTAGAAGCTATTCATGATGATTCCGGTGCCAAAGCTTAAAGATCATACCTTTGCACTTGGAGAATCACGGAGTTTTGGAGCAAGTCTACTTGAAGATGGAAGATCGACAAGAAGACTTAGGTATCTAGTTTAGATAGAGTTTTTAGATCCATTTGTAAAGCTTAGTTTAGTTGATATGCTCAAGTGCACAAAACACACACGTTTTATGATTTGATTTTTGGTTTTCATGAATAGTTGATCAAAACAAGTTTACATATGTTATATGTATATTAGATATGTTCTATTTATACATACATGATTTAACTTGGTAAACAAACTTACTTTGATATCCCTATTCATGTTTTGGAAAAATCAAGTTTGACAAAATACAAGTTTTGTTTTTGATAAAATTTGCAAGACACAAAAATGAATTGATATGTTGATATATTGTCTTGAAATTTTTATCACATGTTTATGTTTTAACATAAAATGATAAAACAAGTTTTATGGAATTTTCAGAAATGATAAAAGGTTTTTATAAAATATTTTTCCCAAAATTTCTGACCTTGTTTTTGTGCTGACAGGCTGGTCGGTCGACCGTGCCGGTCGACCGCACCAAAGGGCCGGTCGACCGTTCCGGTCGACCGACGTGCATAGACGTGCACGTCTGTTAGGCACAGAGCCGGTCGACCGGACCGGTCGACCGAGCTGAGAGCTCTGCTCTCGGGTTGTTTCGGTCGACCGGGCCGGTCGACCGCTATTGCCCAACGGTCACATTTTTGACCGTTGGCGGTCGACCGGACCGGTCGACCGGCAGTCTGTCAGACTGCCAACTCAGCCTAACGGCTAGTTTTGTATAGGGGCTATATAAACCCCATCTCTTTGGGGATTTTGGCCATGATTTTTAAGAGGAAAAATTCCAGTTTTCTGAAGTGTTTAAAAGAGTTTTAAAAAGTAGTTTTTGGGCTTTAAACTTCTAATCTTTATTGTTTTGGGTTTTTGGAAAATCAAAGAGAACTAGGTTTTGGGATTTTGATTTGATCTTTTATTTCTATCATATACAAGAGATTTCCCAAGTAGTTTTTCTTTATTGCTTATTTCCAAAAACACTTAGTTTCCACTCTTGAGCCATATCTTCTATCCTAAACTATTAGGATCTTGTTTTTGTGGAAAAAGAGAAAAGAGAGTGTTTGAGGTTGTTGTTGTAAACCTCTAAGTTGTACACCCTTATTCTTGTTGTATCCCTCTTCGGTAGAGGTGATCGGGTGATTGGTTTGTGAGCCTCTTAGGTAGAGGTGTTTGTTGTAGTTGGCTACGGGCCGTATCCCTCTTCGGTAGAGGTGGACTGTGGTTGTATAGCCTCGGTGGCTTTGTAAGGTTGAGAGAGGAGTTTGGTACTCCTATAGTGGATTGGGAAATCCTACACGGTGGTGTAGGCGGGGATGTAGAGTTGGGTACTCGAACCTCGAAACAAATCTTTGTGTTAGCGTTTGATCCATTGTCTCTCTAACCCTTACTCTCTTTACTTTGTGCAAGCATCATTCATTCATTGCATACATATCTTATACATTGCTTGTGTTGCCTTGCATCTTTTATATTGAAATTCATTCTTATATGCTTGGCTTGATTGTGTGTGCACATATTTCATATTGCTTGGATTGCTTGTGTGTGTGGGCCTAATTTGTACTCATCCAACAAGAGCTTCACATAGCACCTCAACCCATTTCAAGGGGAATCAAGAGGAGTTAGTCCAGAGCCTCGCAAGGGGAATTCGGCTACACTTGTTGTATTGTATCAAGTTTGTGCAACATTTGCATTAGCTTCCGCATTTAGCGCACTTAGTTTGCATTAAGTTTCTTAGATTAGCACTTACACCTATTCACCCCCCCTCTAGGTGTTTTTTTCAAAACTTGTTTCTAGTTTTAATATGGGAAGTTTGACTTTTGTCAAACTTTCAGCCCTGGTTGGTATGATTAGGCCTTATAGGAGCCGAATAGGGACCAAACATGAGGAAAACATGGTTTTCAGGGGCCGTGAATGGTATTACTAAGTTTTTATGTACAAGTACAACTGATTAACCTTGTTTCTAATATTAATTGAGAAATTTGACCATAAGTCAAACTTTAAAGCCCTGACTGGCCTAAACTAGGCCTTATAAAAGCTGAATAGGGTCCAAAAGTGAAGAAAATGCAGTTTTCAAGAGCCAGGGGTAGTATTATATTGTAATTTTGTATAATTACTACTAATTAAACTTGTTTCAAGTCTTTATTTAGAAGTTTGACCAAAAGTTAAATTTTTAGCCCTTATGCTAACTAGGCCTTATAAGAGCGGAATAGGGTCTAAACGGGAGGAAATATGCTTTTCAATAGCGGAAAGTGGTTTTACATAATTATTATGTACAATTACTACTATTTAACCTAGGTTCTAATTTTAATTGGAAAGTTGAACTAAAAGTCAAACTTTCAACCGCGATTGGCCTCAACTCGGCCTTATAAGAGCCAGATAGGGCACGGACAGGGAGAAAATATAGTTTTCAAGAGATAGAAGTAGTATCACATTATTTTTATGTATAATTTCTATTAATTAAACTTGTTTCTATTCTTAATTTAGATTTTTTTCAGAAATCAAACTTTTAGTCCCGATTTCCTAAACTAAGCCATATAAGAGCTAAAAAGGGGCCAAACTAGAGAAAAACATGATTTTCAAGAGCTGAGAGTTATATTACATAGTTTTTATACACAATTACTGTTAGTTTTCAAGAGCTAAAATATTATTTTACCTTGTTTCTAGTGTTAATTTGGAAATTTGACCAAAAGTCAAATGTTCAGCCCCGATTAGCTTAATCTAGGCCTTATAAGAGCCAAAAAGGGCCCAATTGGGGTGAAAATATGATTTTCAAGAGCCGAGAGTAGTATTATATAATTTTTATATATAGTTACTACTAATTTCACTTATTTCTAGTCTAAATTGGGAAGTTTGATCAAAGTCAGACTTTCTTTCCCGATTGGTTTGTACTAGCCCTATATGTGCCAAATATGACCTAAACTGAGAGCAAAAATGATTTTAGAGAGCAAGAAGTAGTATTACATAGTTTATATATACAATTGCTGCTAATTAACTTTGTTTCTAATGTTAATTAGAAAGTTTGATAAAAAGTCAAATGTTTAGTCCCTATTGGCCTGAACAAGACCTTATAAGAGCCAAAAAATACGATTTTCAAGAACTGAGAGTAGTATTAAATAGTTATTATGTATAATTACTATTAATTAAACTTTTTTTAGTCTTAATTGAGAAGTTTAATCAAAAGTCACTCTTTCAGTCCCGATTAGCCTGAACTAGGCCTTATAAGAGCCGAATATGATCTAAATGGAGAAAACATTGTTTTAAAGAGCCAGGAGTAGTATTACATAGTTTCTATATATATTTACTACTAATTAAACTTGTTTCTACTCTTAATCAGGAAGTTTATCTAAACTTTCAGCCCCGATTGGCCTGAACTAGGCATTATTATAGCCGAAAAAAATTCAAACAGGGAGAAAACATGTTTTCAAGAGCCAGGAGTAGTATTACATAATTTTTATGTATAATTACTACTAATTAAACTTGTTTCTATTCTTAATTTGAAAGTTTGACCAAAAGTCAAATCTCAGCCCCGATTAGCCTGAACTAGGCATTATAAGAGCCGAATAGGGCTCAAACGGGGAGAAAATTTATTTTCAAGAGCTGAGAGTAGTATTACATAGTTTTTATGTATAATTACTACTAATTAAACCCTTTTCTATTCTTAATTGGGAAGTTTGACCAAAAGCCAAATCTTCAGCCTCGATTGGCCTAAACTACTATGAATTATATGAGTCAAAAAGGACCCAAACGGGAGGAAAATATGATTTTCAAGAGCCATGAGTGGTATTGCATATTTTCTATATGCAATTGTTATTAAATAACCTTGTTTCTAGTGTTAATTGAAAGTTTGAATAATAGTCAAATTTTCAGTCCCGAAAGCCTGCACTAGGCCACATAAGAGTTGAATAGGGGCCTAAATGGGGAGAAAATGATGATTTCAACGGTCGTGAATGGTGTTGCATAGTTCTATGTACAATTACTACTGATTAACCTTATTTCTAGTGTTAATTGGGAAGCTTGACTAAAAGTCAAACTTTAAAACCCTCCTGAACTAGGCCTTATTAGAGCTGAATAGGGTTCAAATGGGGAGAAAATGCAGTTTTCAAGAGCAGCGAGTAGTATTACATAGTTTTATATATAATTACTACTAATTAAACTTGTTTCTAGTCTTAATTGGGAGGCTTGATTAAAAGTAAAACTTTCAGCATCGATCGGCCTGAATTAGGCTTTATAAGGGTTGAATATGACCTAAACATGGAGAAAACATTGTTTTAAAGAGTCAAGAGTAGTATTGCATAGTTTCTATGTACAAATGCTACTAATTAAACTTGTTTCTATTCTTAATCAGGAAGTTTGTCCAAAAGTCAAACTTTTAGCCCTGATTGGCTTGAACTTGGCATTATAAGAGCCAAATAAAATTCAAATAAGGAGAAAACATGTTTTCAAGAGCCGGGAGTAGTATTACATAGTTTTTATGTAAAATTACTACTAATTAAATTTGTTTCTATTCTTAATTGAAAAATTTAACCAAAAGTCAAATCTCAGGCCCGATTGGCCTGAATTAGACATTAGAAGAGCCGAATAAGGGCTCAAATAGGGAGAAAATATGTTTTGAAGAGTCGAAAGTAGTATTATATAGTTTTTATGTATAATTACTACAAATTAAACTTGCTTCTATTCTTAATTGAAAAGTTTGACCAAAAACCAAATCTTCAGCCCTGATTGGCCTCAATTAGGAATTATAAGAGCCGAACAAGACTCAGACAAGAGGAAAATATGGTTTTCAAGAGCCATGAGTGGTAATACATATTTTCTATATGCATTTACTATTAAATAACATTGTTTCTAGTGTTAATTGAAAGTTTGAAAAAAGTCAAACTTTCAGCCCTGAAAGCTTGTACTAGGCTATTTAAGAATTGAATAGTGCCTAAATGGTGAGAAAATAAGGTTTACCAAAGCAAGGTGTAGTATTACATAGTTTTTACATATAACTACTATAAATTAAACTTATTTCTGTACTTAATTTGAAAGTTTGATCAAAAGTCAAATTTTTAGCCCCGACTAGCCTGAAGTAGGCCTTATAAGAGCCAAATAGGGCCTAAACAGGGAGGACACATGATTTTAAAGAGCAGGGTGTAGTATTATAAAGTTTCTATTTACAATTACTGTTAATTAAACTTGTTTCGACCCTTAATCTGGAAGTTTGACAAAAAGCCCCGATTGGGCTGAACTAGGCTTTATAATAACGGAATAGGCCCAAAAAGGAGAAGAACATGTTTTCAAGAGCCGGGAGTAGTATTACATAGTTTTATATATAATTACTACTAATTAAACTTGTTTCTATTTTTAAAAAGGAAGTTTGAATAAATGTCAAACCTTCAGCCCTGATTGGCCTGAATAAGGCATTATAAGAACCAAATAGGATCTAAACAGGAGGAGAATATAGTTTTCAAGAGCCGTGAGTGGTATTGCATAATTTTTTTATCTAATTACTACTAATTAACCTTTTTTCTAACAAATTGAAAGTTTGACCAAAAGTCAAACTTTCAGCCCCGATTAGCCATGGGGTCCAAATAAAGAGAAATGCAGTTTCCAATAGCCTAGAGCATATTACATAGTTTTTATGTATAATTACCACTATTAAACTTGTTTTCAGTCTTAATTAGAAAGACCAAAAGTCAAACTTTCAGCCTCGACTGGCCTGAACCAGGCCTTATAAAACGGGGAGAAAATATGGTTTTTAAGAGTCAGGAGTAGTATCACATAGTTTATATGTATAACTACTAATTAAACTAGTTTCTATTCTTAATTTAGATGTTTGACTAAACGTCAAACTTTCAGCCCCGAATTGGTCTGAACTAGGTCTTATAAGAACCCATAGGGTCCAAACGGGGAGAAAATGCAGTTTTTAAGAGCTGGGGTAGTATTACATAGTTTTTATGTATAATTACTCCTAATTAAACTTGTTTCTAATCTTAATTGGGAGGTTTGATGAAAAGTCAGACCTTCAGCCCTTATTGGCCTTAACTAGGCCTTATAAGCGCCGAATAGGACCCAAAGGAAAGGAAAATATTGTTATCAAGAGCTGAGAGTGTTATTACATAGTTTCTATATATAATTATAACTAATTAACCTTTTTTCTAGTGCTAATTGGGAAGTTTGATCAAAAGTCAAACTTTTAGCCCCGAATTGGCCTGGACTAAGCCGGATAAGAGCCAAATAGGTCCCAAACGGGGAGAAAATGAAGTTTTCAATAGGTGAGAGTAGTATTATATTATTTTTATATATAATTACTACAAACTAAATTTGTTTCTATTCTTAATTGGAATGTTTTACCAATAATTAAACTTTTAGCTCCGATTGGCCTGAACCAAGTTTATAAGAGCATAATAGGGCCCAAACGGGGAGAAAACAAGGTTTTCAAGAGTTAGAAGCAGTATCACATAGTTTCTATGTATAACTACTACTAATCAGTTAGCTATTCTCAAGTTGGAAGTTTGACCGAAAGTTAAACTTTCAGCCTCGATTGATCGAATAATGCCTTAAAAGAGCCGAATAGGTCCCAAACTAGAGGAAAACATGATTTCAAGTGTTGAGAGTGGTGTTACATTGTTTCTATGTACAATTACTGTAATTATCCTTGTTTCTTGTGTTAATTGGGTATTTTAACTAAAAGTCAAACTTTTAACCCGAATTGGCTTGAATTAGGCCTTATAAGATACAAATAAGGCCCAAACAGGGACAAAATATGATTATCTAGAGACGGAAGTCGTATTACATAGTTTTTATATATAATTACTTCTAATTAAACTTTTTTCTAATCTTATTTAGGAAGTTTGATCAAAAGTCAAACTTTCACCCCGATTGGCCTGAACTAGGAGCGGGATATGGCTTAAAGAGGGAGTAAACTTGATTTTAAAGAGCTGCGAGTAGTATTAAATAGTTTTTTATATAATTAATACTACTTAAACTTGTTTTAGTTTTAATCTGAAAGTTTGACTTTTGTCAAATTTTCACCCCTGGTTGGCTCGAACTAGGCCTTATAAGAGCCGAGTATGGACCAAATAGGAGAAAAACACGGTTTTCAAGGGCCATGAATCATATTGCAAAGTTTTTATGTACAAGTACAATAATATTGATTGAGAAATTTGACCAAAAGTCAAACTTTAAATTCCTGGTTGGCCTGAACTAGGCCTTATCAAAGCTGAATAGGGTCCAAATGGGGAGAAAATACAGTTTTTAAGAGCCGAGAGTAGTATTACATTGTAATTTTGTAAAATTACTACTAATTAAACTTGTTTCAAGTCTTAATTTAGAAGTTTGACCAATAGTCAAATCTTCATCTCTTATTAGCCTGAACTAGGTCTTATAAGAGCGGAGTAGGGCCTAAATGGAAGGAAATACGGCTTTCAATCGCTTAAAGTGGTATTACATAGTTTCTATGTAATATTACTACTAAATAACCTAGGTTCTAATTTTAATTGGGGAGTTTAACTAAAAGTCAAACTTTCAACACCATTGGCCTGAACTGATCTTATAAGAGCCAAATAGGGCCCAGATAGGGAGAAAACATGATTTTCAGGAGCCGAGAGTTGTATCATATAGTTTTTATGTATAATTTCAATTAATTAAACTTGTTTCTATTCTTAATTTGAATTTTTTAAGAAATCAAATTTTTAGCCTCGATTGACCTAAACTAGGCCAGATCGGAGGAAAACATGATTTTCAAGAGCTGAGAGTTGTATTACATAGTTTCTATGTAAAATTACTGCTATTTTATCATGTTTCTAGTATTAATTTGAAATTTTAACCAAAAGTCAAATGTTCAACCTCGATTGGCCTGAACTAGGCCTTATAAGAGCCGAAAAGGGCCCAATCGGGGAGAAAATGCGATTTTCAAGAGCTGGGAGTAGTATTACATAGTTTTTTTTATTCAGTTGCTACTAATTAAACTTGTTTCTAGTCTAAATTGGGAAGTTTGACCAAAGTCTGACTTTCAGTCCCGATTGGCTTGGATCTTATATGAGCTGAATATGACCTAACGGGAGAAAATAAGATTTTAAAGAGCCAGGAGTAGTATTGCATAGTTTTTATGTACAATTAGTGCTAATTAATCTTGTTCCTAATGTTAATTAAAAAGTTCAGCAAAGAGTCCAACGTTCAGTCCCGATTAGCCTTAACTAGACCTTATAAGAGACGAAAAGGGCCCAATGGGGAGAAAATATGGTTTGCAAGAGCTGGAAGTAGTATTACATAGTTATTATGTATAATTGCTACTAAAAACTTGTTTCTAGTCTTAATTGTAAAATTTGATCAAAAGTCACTCTTTCAGCCTTGATTGGCTTCAACTAGGACTTATAAGTGCCGAATATGACCTAAACAGGGAGAAAACATTGTTTTAAAGAGCCAGGAGTAGTATTACATAGTTTCTATGTACAATTACTACTAATTAAACTTGTTTCTACTCTTAATCAGGAAGTTTGTTCAAAAGTCAAACTTTCAACCCCTATTAGCCTGACTTTGGTATTATAAGAGCAGAGTATGGCTCAAACAAGGAGAAAACATATTTTCAAGAGTCGGGAGTAGTATTATATAGTTTTTATATATAATTACTAATTAAATTTGTTTCTATTCTTAATTGTGAAGTCTGACCAAAAGTCAAATCTTCATTGCCAATTGGCCTGAACTAGGCATTATAAGGGCCGAATAGGACTCAAACAGGGAGAAAATACGTTTTTAGGAGCCAGAAGTATTATTACATAGTTTCTATATATAACCATTACTAATTCAATTTGTTTCTATTCTTATGTTAGAAGTTTGACTAAAAATTTAACTTTTCAGCCCCGTATGACTTGAATTATGCCTTCTATGAGCCGAATTGGGCCAAAACTGGAGGAAAATATGGTTTCAAGAGCTGAGAGTGGTGTTACTTAGTTTCTATGTACAATTACCAATAATTATCCCTATTTCTTATTTTAATTGGGCATTTTTACCAAAAGTCAAACTTTAAATTGAATTAGTAGTAATTATATATAGAACTATGGCATTTTTACCAAGAGTGGTGTTACACATGATTTTCAAGAGCCAAGAGTAGTATCATATAGTTTCTATATATAACTACTACTAATTAGACTTGTTTTTATCCTTAAGTTGAAAGTTTGACTAAAAGTCAAAACTTTCAGCCACAATTGAACTGAACCAGACCTTATAAGAGCGAAATAGGGCCCAAACGGGAGGAAAACATGATTTTCAAGAGACGAGAGTAGTATTACACAGTTTCTTTTATAAAATTACTACTAATTAAACTTGTTTCTCGTTTTAATTGAAAAGTTTAATCAAAAGTCAAAATTTCAGTACCGATTGGCCTGAACTAGGCCTTATAAGAGCCAAATATTGCCTAAACAGAGAGAAAACCTGATTTAAAGAGCCAAGAGTGGTATTACATAGTTCCTATGTATAATTACTACAAATTAATCTTGTTTCTAATGTTAATTGAGAAGTTTGACAAATAGTCAAGCTTTCAGTCCCGATTGGTCTTAACTAGGCCTTATGAGAGCTGAATTGGGTCCAAACAAGGAAAAATAAGGTTTTCAAGAGTCGAGAATAGTAATACATAGTTTTCATGTATAATTACTACTATTAAACTAGTTTCTAGTTTTAATTGGAAAGTTTTATTAAAAGTCAACTTTCTGCCCCGATTGGCCTAAACTAGGCCTTATAAGAGCCGAATAGGGATCAAACGGGAGGAAAACATGGTTTTCAAGGGTTTTGAATGGTATTACATAGTTTATATATAATTACTACTAATTAATTTTGTTTCTAGTGTTACTTGAGAAGTTTGACCAAAAGTCAAACTTTCAGCCTAAATTGGTTATAAGAGCTGAGTTAGGCCCAAACAGGGATAAAACGAGATTTTCGAGGGAAGGTTGAACTAATACATAGTTTATATGTACAATTACTACTAATTTAACTTGTTTTAGGATTATTTGAGAATTTTCACCAAAAGTCAAATTTCAGCCCTGATTAGCCTAAACTAGGCCTTATAAGAGTCGAATGGGGACCAAACGGGAGGAAAACAAGGTTTACAAGGGACGTGAATGGTATTACATAGTTTTTATGTATAATTACTATTAATTAACTTTGTTTCTAGTGTTAATTGGAAAGTTTGACCTAGAGTCAAACTTCAGCCCTGATTTGCCTGAATTAGGCAATATAAGAGCCGATTAGGGCCCAAACGGGAAAAGATGAGGTTTTCAAGAGCCGATAGTAGAATGGCATAGTTTTTATGTGCAATTACTACTAATTAAACTATTTCTACTCTTAATTTGAAAGTTTGACTGAAAACCATACCTTCACTTCTGATTGGCCCGAACTAGGCCTTATAACAGCTGAATGGGGCCAAACGGGAGAAAAATATGGTTTTCAAGTGCTGAGAGTGGATTATAGAGTTTTCTATGCATAATTATTACTAATTAACCTTGTTTCTTATGTTAATTTGGAATTTTGATCAAAAGTCAAATTTTCATTTCTGATTTGCCTCAACTAGGCCTTATAAGAGCTGATTAGGGCTCAAACGAGGTTTTCAAGAGCCGAGAGTAGTAATACATAGTTTTTATGTATAATTACTATTAATTAAACTAGTTTCTAGTCTTAATTAGGAAAGTTTACTAAAATTCAAACTTTAAACCCCGATTGGCCTGAATTAGGCCTTATAAGAGCCGATTAGGACCCAAACGGGGAGAAAATGAGGTTTTCAAGTGCTGGGAGTAGTATGACATAGTTTCATGTATAATTACTACTAATTAAACTAGTTTCCAGTCTTAATTGAAAAGTTTACTAAAAGTTAAACTTTCAACCCAAATTGGCATGAATTAGGCTTTATAAGAGCGATTAGGGCCCAAACGAGGAGAAAACGTGATTTTCAAGAGCTCGGAGTAGTATGACAGTGTTTTTATGTATAATTACTATTAATTAAACTTGTTTCTAATTTTTATTAGAAAGTTTGACCAAAAATCAAACTTTCAACACCGATTGGCCTGAATTAGGCCTTATAAGAGCCGAATGGGACCAAACGGGAGGAAAACATGGTTTTTAAGGGCCATCAATGGTATTACGTAGTTTTTATGTACAATTACTACTAATTAGCCTTGTCTCTAGTAAGTTCGACCAAAAGTTATTTCGGCCCCAATTGGCCTGAACTAGTCCTTATAAGAGCCGCCCAAACGAGGAGAGAACGAAGTTTTCAAGAGCTAAGAATATTAATACATAGTTTATTTTGCATAATTACTATGAATTGAACTAGTTTCTAGTCTTAATTAGGAAGTTTTACCAGAAATCAAACTTTCAGTCCTGATTGGCCTAGACTAAGCTTTATAAGAGCCAATAGGAACCAAATGTGAGGAAAACATGATTTTCAAGGGTCGTGAATGATATTGCATAGTTTTATGTACAATTATTACTGATTAACGTTATTCCAAAAGTTAAACTTTTAGCTCCGATTGGCCAAAACTAGGCATTATAAGATCCAAATAAAATTCAAACAAGGAGAAAACATGTTTTCAAGAGTCGGGAGTAGTATTACTTTGTTTTTATGAATAATTACTACTAATTAAGTTTGTTTCTATTCTTAATTAAAAAGTTTGACCAGAAGTCAAATTTAAGCCCCGATTGGCCTGACATTATAAGAGCCGAATAGGGCTCAAACAAGGAGAAAACATTTTTTCAAGAGTCGGGAGTAGTATTACATAGTTTTTATGTATAATTACTATAAATTAAACTTGTTTCTATTCTTAATTGGAAAGTTTGACCAAAAGCCAAATCTTCAGGCCAGACTGGCCTCACCTAGGAATTATAAGAGCCGAACAGGACTCAGACAGGAGGAAAACATGATTTTCAAGAGCCATGAGTAGCAATACATATTTTCTATATGCATTTACTATTAAATAACCTTGTTTTTAGTGTTAATTGAAAGTTTGAATAAAAGTCAAACTTTCAGCACTGAAAGCCTGTACTAGGCTAGTTAAGAGTTGAATAGGGCCTAAACGGTGAGAAAATTAGATTTTCCAAAGCAAGGTGTAGTATTACGTAGTTTTGATATATAACTACTGTAAATTAAACTGATTTCTGTACTTAATTTGAAAGTTTGATCAAAAGTAAAATTTTTAGCACCGACTAGCATGAAGTAGGCCTTATAAGAGCCAAATAGGACCCAAATAGGGAGAACACATGATTTTAAAGAGCCAGGTGTAGTACTACAGAGTTTCTATTTACAATTACTATTAATTAAACTTGTTTCTAGCCTTAATCTGGAAGTTTGACGAAAAGCCCTAATTGGCCTGAACTAGGCTTTATAACAACGGAATAGGCCCAAAAAGGAGAGAGAACATGTTTTCAAGAGCCGAGAGTAGTATTACATAGTTTTATATATAATTACTACTAATTAAACTTGTTTCTATTCTTAAAAAGGAAGTTTGAACAAATGTCAAACCTTCAACCCTGATTGGCCTGAATGAGGCATTATAAGAGCAAAATAGGATCCAAACAGGAGGAGAATATGGTTTTCAAGAGCCGTGAGTGGTATTGCATAGTATTTATATCTAATTCTAGGGTTAATTAAAAGTTTGACCAAAAGTCAAACTTTCAGCCCCGATTAGCTATAGGAAATGCAGTTTCCAATAGCCGAGCGTATATTACAAAGTTTTTATGTATAAGTACCGCTATTAAACTTGTTTCCAGTCTTAATAAGAAAGTTTTACCAAAAGTCAAACTTTCAGTCTCGACTGGCCTGAACCAGGCCTTATAAGAGCCAGAAAGGCCTAAACGGTGAGAAAATATGGTTTTTAAGAGCCGGGAGTAGTATCACATAGTTTATATGTATAACTATTACTAATTAAACTAGTTTCTATCTTAATTTAGAGGTTTGACTAAACGTCAAATTTTCAGCCCCGAATTGGCTTGAACTAGGTCTTATAAGAACCCAATAGGGTCCAAACGGGGAAAATATACAGTTTTTAAGAGCTAGGGGTAGTATTACATAGTTTTTATATATAACTACTACTAATTAAACCTTTTTCTAATTTTAATTGGGAGGTTTGATAAAAGTCAAACCTTCTGGCCTTATTGGCCTTAACTAGGCCTTATAAGAGCCGAATAGGGCCCAAACGAAAGGAAAATATTGTTGTCAAGAGTTGAGAGTGTTATTACATAATTTCTATATTCAATTACAACTAATTAACCTTATTTCTAGTGCTAATTGGGAAGTTTGATAAAAAATCAAACTTTTAGCCCTGAATTGGCCTGGACTAAGCCGTATTAGAGCCGAATAGATCCCAAACGGGGAGAAAATGAAGTTTTCAATAGGTGAGAGTTGTATTACATTATTTTTATTTATTATTACTACAAACTAATTTTGTTTCTATTCTTAATTGGAATGTTTTACCAATAGTCAATCTTTCAGCCCCGATTGGCCTGAACCAGGTCTTATAAGAACATAATAGGGCACAAACGGGGAGAAAATATGATTTTCAAGAGCTGGAAGTAGTATCACATAGTTTCTATGTATAACTACTACTAATTCAGTTTGTTTCAATTCTCAAGTTGGAAGTTTGACGAAAGTTAAACTTTCAACCCTGATTGATCTGAATTATGCCTCAAAAGAGCCGAATAGGGCCCAAACTGAAGAAAAATATTATTTCGAGAGCTGAGAGTGGTGTTACATTGTTTCTATATACAATTACTACTAATTATCCTTGTTTCTTGTGTTAATTGGATATTTTAACTAAAAGTTAAACTTTTAATCCCGATTGGCTTGAATTAGCCCTTATAAGATACAAATAAGGCCCAAACAGGGACAAAATATAATTATCCAGAGACGAGAGTCGTATTACATAGTTTTTATATATAATTACTTCTAATTAAACTTGTTTCTAGTCTTATTTGGGAAGTTTGATCAAAAGTCAAACTTTCACGATTGGCCTGAACTTGGTGCCGAATATGGCTTAAACAGGGAGTAAACTTGATTTCAAAGAGCCGCGAGTAGTATTGCATAGTTTTATATATAATTACTACTACTTAAACTTGTTTCTAGTTTTAATCTAGAAGTTTGACTTTTGTTAAACTTTCAACCCCTGGGTGGCTTGAACGAGGCCTTATAAGAGCCGAGTTAGGGACCAAACAGGGGAAAAACATGGATTTCAAGGGCCGTCAATGGTATTACAAAGTTTCTATGTACAAGTACAACTGATTAACCTTGTTTCTAATATTGATTGAGAAATTTGACCAAAAGTCAAACTTTAAAGTCCTAGTTGGCCTGAACTAGGCCTTATCAAAGCTGAATAGGGTCCAAACGGGGAGAAAATGTAGTTTTTAAGAGCCGAGAGTAGTATTACATTGTAATTTTGTATAATTACTACTAATTAAACTTGTTTCAAGTTTAATTTAGAAGTTTGACCAAAAGTCAAATCATCATCCCTTATTAGCCTGAACTAGGTCTTATAAGAGCGGAATAGGGCCCAAACGGGAGGAAATATGGTTTTCAATAGCTTAAAGTGGTATTACATAGTTTCTATGTACAATTACTACTAAATAACCTGGTTTCTAATTTTAATTGGGAAATTTAACTAAAATTCAAACTTTCAACCCCAGTTGGCCTGAACTAGTCTTATAAGAGCTAAATAGGGCCCAGACAGGGAGAAAACGTGATTTCAAGAGCTGAGAGTTGTATCACATAGTTTTTATGTATAATTTCAATTAATTAAACTTGTTTCTATTCTTAATTTAGATTTTTTAAGAAATTAAATTTTTAGCCCGATTGGCCTAAACTAGGTCATATAAGAGCTAAAAAGGGGCCAGATCGGTGGAAAACATGATTTTCAAGAGCTGAGAGCTATATTACATAGATTCTATGTAAAATTACTGCTATTTTACCATGTTTCTAGTATTAATTTGGAAGTTTGACCAAAAGTCAAACGCTTAGCCCCGATTGGCCTGAACTAGGTCTTATAAGAGCCAAAAAGGCCCCAATCGAGGAGAAACTGTGATTTTCAAGAGCTAGGAGTAGTATTATATAGTTTTTATGTACAGTTACTACTAATTAAACTTGTTTCTAGTCTAAATTGGGAAGTTTGACCAAAGTCAGACTTTCAGACTTGATTGGCCTGAACTAAGCCTTATATGAGCTGAATATGACCTAACAGAGAGAAAATATGATTTTAAAGAGCCAGGAGTAGTATTGCATAGTTTTAATGTACAATTGGTGCTAATTAACCTTATTTCTTATGTTAATTGAAAAGTTCAATAAAAAGTCCAACGTTCAGTCCCGATTAGCCTGAACTAGACCTTATAAGAGACGTAAAGGGTCCAATTAGGGAGAAAATATGGTTTGCAAGAGCTGGGAGTAGTATTACATAGTTATTATGTATAATTGCTACTAACTAAACTTGTTTTTAGTCTTAACTGGAAATTTTGATCAAAAGTCACTCTTTCAGCCCCGATTGGCTTCACTAGGACTTATAAGAGCCGAATATGACCTAAACAGGAAGAAAACATTCTTTTAAAGAGCCAGGAGTAGTATTATATAGTTTTTATGTACAATTACTACTAATTAAACTTGTTTCTACTCTTAATCGGGAAGTTTATCCAAAAGTCAAACTTTCAGCCCCTATTGGCCTGAACTAGGTATTATAAGAGCAGAATATCGCTCAAACAAGGAGAAAACATGTTTTTAAGAGTCGGGAGTAGTATTATATAGTTTATATATATAATTACTACTAATTCAATATGTTTCTATTCTTAATTGTGAAGTCTGACCAAAAGTCAAATCTTCATTCCCGATTGGCCTGAACTAGCATTCTAAGAGCCGAATAGGACTCAAACAGAGAGAAAATATGTTTTCAGGAGCCAGAAGTAGTATTACATAGTTTTATGTATAACCACTACTAATTCAATTTGTTTCTATTCTTAAGTTGGAAGTTTGACCAAAAGTTTAACTTTTCGGCCCCGAATGACCTGAATTATGCCTTAAATGAGCCGTGAGTGGTATTGCATAGTTTTTATATCTAATTACTACTAATTAACCTTATTTCTAGGGTTAATTGAAAGTTTAACCAAAAGTCAAACTTTCAACCCCGATTAGCCATAGGGTCCAAATAAAGAGAAATGCAGTTTCCAATAGCCGAGAGTATATTACATAGTTTTTATGTATAATTACCACTATTAAACTTGTTTCCAATCTTAATTAGAAAGTTTTACCAAAAGTCAAACTTTCAGCCTCGACTGGCCTGAACCAGGCCTCATAAAAGCTGAGAAAGGCCCAAACAAGGAGAAAATATGGTTTTTAAGAGCCGGGAGTAGTATCACATAGTTTATATATGTATGACCACTACTAATTAAACTAGTTTCTATTCTTAATTTAGAGGTTTGACTAAACGTCAAACTTTCAGCCCCGAATTGACTTGAAGTAGGTCTTACAAGAACCCAATAGGGTCCAAACAGGAAGAAAATGCAGTTTTTAAGAGCTGGGGGTAGTATTACATAGTTTTTATGTATAATTACTACTAATTAAACTTGTTTCTAATCTTAATTGGGAGGTTTGATGAAAAGTCAAACCTTCAGCCCTTATTGGCCTTAACTAGGCCTTATAAGAGCCAAATAGGGTCCAAACGAAAGGAAAATATTGTCGTCAAGAGCTGAGAGTGTTATTACATAGTTTCTATATTTAATTATAACTAACTAACCTTGTTTCTAGTACTAATTAGGAAGTTTGATAAAAAATCAAACTTTTAACCCCGAATTGCCTAGACTAAGCCGTATAAGAGCCGAATAGGTCACAAACGGGGAGAAAATGAAGTTTTCAATAGGTGAGAGTAGTATTACATTGTTTTTATTTATAATTACTACAAACTAAATTTGTTTCTATTCTTAATTGGAATATTTTACCAATAGTCAAACTTTCAGCCCCGATTGGCCTTAACCAGGTCTTATAAGAGCATAATAGGGCCCAAACGGGGAGAAAACATGGTTTTCAAGAGATGAAAGTAGTATCACATAGTTTCTATGTATAACTAGTACTAATTCAGTTTGTTTCTATTCTCAAGTTGGAAGTTTGACCGAAAGTTAAACTTTCAGCTCCGATTGATCTGAATTATGCCTCAAAAGAGCCAAATAGGGCCCAAACTGGAGGAAAATATGGTTTCGAGAGCTGAGAGTGGTGTTACATGTTTCTATGTACAATTACTGCTAATTATCCTTGTTTCTTGTGTTAATTGGATATTTTAACTAAAAATCAAACTTTTAATCCTGATTGGCTTGAATTAGGCCTTATAAGATACGAATAAGGCCCAAACAGGGACAAAATATGATTATCCAGAGACGGGAGTCATATTACATAGTTTTTATATATAATTACTTCTAATTAAACTTATTTCTAGTCTTATTTGGAAAGTTTGATCAAAAGTCAAACATTCACCCCGATTGGCCTGAACTAGGAGCCGGATATGGCTTAAACAGGGAGTAAACTTGATTTTAAAGAGCCGCGAGTAGTATTTCATAGTTTTATATATAATTACTACTACTTAAACTTGTTTCTAGTTTTAATCTGAAAGTTTGACTTTTGTCAAACTTTCAGCCCCTGGTTGGCCTGAACGAGGTCTTATAAGAGCCGAGTTAGGGACCAAATAGGAGAAAAACATGATTTTCAAGGGCCATGAATGGTATTAGAAAGTTTTTATGTACAAGTACCACTGATTAACCTTGTTTCTAATATTGATTGAGAAATTTGACAAAAAATCAAACTTTAAAGTCCTCATTTGCCTGAACTAGGCCTTATCAAAGCTGAATAGGGTCCAAACGGGGAGAAAATGCAGTTTTTAAGAGCTGAGAGTAGTATTACATTATAATTTTATATAATTACTACTAATTAAACCTGTTTCAAGTTTAATTTAGAAGTTTGACCAAAAGTCAAATCTTCATCCCTTATTAGCCTGAACTACGTCTTATAAGAGTGGAAATTTGCCCAAATGGAAGGAAATATGGTTTTCAATAGCTTAAAGTGTTATTACATAGTTTCTATGTACAATTACTACTAAATAACCTGGGTTCAAATTTTAATTGGGAAGTTTAACTAAAAGTCAAGCTTTCAACCCCAATTGGTCTGAACTGGTCCTATAAGAGCCAAATAGGGCCCAGACAGGGAGAAAACATGGTTTCAAGAGCCGAGAGTTGTATCACATAGTTTTTTTATATAATTTCAATTAATTAAACTTGTTTCTATTCTTAATTTGGATTTTTTAAGAAATCAATATTTTAGCCCCGATTGACCTAAACTAACTAGGCCATATAAGAGCTAAAAAGGGGCCAGATCAGAGGAAAACATGATTTTCAAGAGCTGACAGTTGTATTACATAGTTTCTATGTAAAATTAATGCTATTTTACCATGTTTCTAGTATTAATTTGAAAGTTTGACCAAAAGTCAAACGTTCAGCCCCGATTAGCCTGAACTAGGTCATATAGAGCCGAAAAGGGCCCAATCGGGGAGAAAATGCGATTTTCAAGAATTAGGAGTATTATTACATAGTTTTTATGTACAATTACTACTAATTAAACTTATTTCTAGTCTAAATTGGGAAGTTTGACCAAAGTCAGACTTTCTGTCCCGATTGGCCTGAACTAAGCCTTATATGAGCTGAATATGACCTAACAGAGAGAAAATATGATTTTAAAGAGTCAGGAGTAGTATTGCATAGTTTTAATGTATAATTGGTGCTAATTAACCTTATTTCTAATGTTAATTGAAAAGTTCAGCAAAAAGTCCAACGTTCAGTCCCGATTAGCCTGAACTTACTAAACTTGTTTCTAGTCTTAATTGAAAATTTTGGTCAAAAGTCACAATTTCAGTCCCGATTGGCTTCAACTAGGACTTATAAGAGCCGAATATGACCTAAACAGGAAGAAAACATTGTTTTAAAGAGCCAGGGTAGTATTACATAGTTTATATGTACAATTAATACTAATTAAACTTGTTTCTACTCTTACTCAGGAAGTTTGTCCAAAAGGCAAACTTTCAGCCATATATATATATATAGATATATTAAATACAAATACATATATACATACATATATATATATATATATATATATATATATATATACACACACACACAAATACATATATATATATATATATATATATATATATATATATATATATATATATATATATATATATATATATATAGGTATAGGTGTATATATATATGGTAAACTTGTAAGACCGTTGGTAAGCCCACTAAGTGAATAGGGTGTTCCAGGCATAGTGTTCCCGTGTTCCCGTTAAGACTAGAGTTGCAGCATACATTTGATCATGCATTAATTATGGCTAACATTGTAAGAAGAATGCTTCTAGGTTCTAATTCATCCTCAAGCTCAAATAAGAAGATAGTAAGAAGTAGGGAAGACATAATTCATGAGGACTATTTAGAATGAAAAATTCCAAATGAAAAATTAGAAAACATCTATAGTATAGGAACATTTGACTTCAAAACATCATACGCAATTAAAATTCATGAAGAAACATTCAATATTCAGAATAAATATCAAACCATTCCATTATTATCCACCTTGGTATTACAAGAATTTCTAAAGAAAGGATTTCGTTACATACATTTTGGCCTAATACAGGTAGCCATTAAACTCTTAGTTCATACAGGTGTAGATATTCCTGTGTATACAGCCAGATACAAGTTGTCTATTTTGTCTATGATTCAAACAAATATATGTAATGGTCCAGTCTATTTCAATCGTATGCCTAACTACTCTGTATCATTAACAGATCCATTATTCTTAAATTCATTAATCTTAGACATTCATTTACAAGGTGACGAATTTGAAAAATTTACTGAACAAGTAGCAGTTATGTATAAAATGTATTTCAAATTAATGAACTCTAATATGAACCCTAAATTCAAAATGATGAATACCTCTACACAAGAAGAAACTGTCTTACTTCAAATTGAAACTGAACATTCAAAAACCTTTGTCCCAAGAAGATTAAAGTGGAATGAAATCACAATTCCAGAGGAATTTAGGATTGAAAATCCTCAAACTCCTAGAGACATAGAAAGAACAGAAATTTCTCATATTATTGAAGAAAATGATGGAACGGTATTAATACGATTTAATTCGCTGAAAGAAAAACCTTCAACCTCTTTCAGGTATCCTGAATCTAGTAGGAGGTCATGCTCAGATTATTCATTACAACAGCCCATTAAAGTATTTCATAAATCTCCTCTTCCAGAAATGGATCAGGAAAATTATTCTCCGACATCATCACAGATGAAAGGAGACTTTAGTAGTGAGATTAATGTCATTACTAGTGATAAACCATTCATTAATAATAGTTTTGAATTAATGAAAGACTTCAGAGAAGAATCTGAATATTTTAATTGGTTCTCAGAATTTGATAAAACTTATCAGAAAATATTAATAAAAGAATGGATCACTGATATAGAAAAACATAAAATTAATTTTAACTTTGAAATATGGTTAGAATATTATTTAATAAAACAGGGCATTCAAAACCCGTACAACCAATCTCAAATCAATGTTCAAACTAGTTTATATAAAAAATGGCAATTATCCGACGGTCAAACAATAACTTCTATCTATCTCCCATTGCAATCTATTAAAATTACTACTAAAGAAGGAGACATTACTGCCTCACCTTTTAAAAAGGGAAAAGATAATAATGAACCGGTTAACATTGAAGACATTAAGAAAATATATCATCAAAATAATTATTCAAATCAAATGCTGCACACGATAGCACAACAAATAGATTCTTTATCAACTGAAATTAAAGGGGTACACAAAGAGTCTAGTCCTAAATTTTCACAAAGTTATTCAGCACCACATTTTCAACTAACTAATATACCAATTAAATTTGAAGAAAAAATTTAACCACTAAACTTACTAGGACAAATAACTCAAACTCTAGAAAAAATTAATAAAGATATTCCAAGCACATCAAAGAAAGAACAAAATGCATCAGAATCTGAATCTGCTGAAGACTCTTCAGCCTCAGACAATTCCTTAGTACAACAAATTAATCAAATAGAAGATGATATTCAAGGAACAGATCAAGATTTAGAAATTAATAGAATTCATCAAAAATACAAGCAGCATAACAATTCATACAAAAATTATTGGCGTAAAGGAAGAACTAGGAATTATTATCCTAGGCCAACCCTTCCAGATATTCAATATGAAGAACGAGCAATATTCAAGTCAAGTTACGATAGTACTTCAGTTTATGAATGGAATATTGATGGCAAAAGTGAATATGAAATATTAAACACTTTACCAGAAATTGGTATGGCAGAACTGCCTACAAAATAAACCGATTACAAGAACAAAATGCCACTGTTTACATTGTCACCGGATTCACTGGTCAATTAAAATATTGGTGGGATAACTCATTGACCCTAGAAGACAAACAAACTATTTTAAATCACGAAATAGAAGTAGAAGATGCTCAGGGAACAATTACTAGGAGAAATAATTCTACTAGTTTTCTCATCGTCACAATAGCAACACATTTTGTAGGAAACCCTGCAGAAGAATTAGGATCTTCAAAAATATTCCTTACTAACCTTCGATGTCCAACCCTTTCTGATTTTCGATGGTACAAAGATATGTTTCTAACTCATGTGTTAAAACGGTTGTTTGGTAGTGAAAAATGCATAATTGTCATCATATTTACTATCACATTTTCACATTTATTCATATAATAATGCACATTTATTAATATTTTGTTATTTAATGTGTGCAAGCCTTGAGTGTTGAATTAAATAAAGAATTAAAACTTAATGAAGCCCATATCCAAGCCCAAGTCCAAGCCCAGGTGTAAAAGTGCAATTACAAGAAGTCAAAAGTGCAAATACAAAGTGTAAATATTGCAAATACTACAAAGAGGGAAAGGATAGAATTCTATTCAATCCTAAATGCTTGGTGGATGAGGATAAATAAGAGTGCAAGGATGAGATTCGTTTTTGAAGGAAGTTGGATAAAGGGTAACTTGATTTCTAAGTTATCTCGAAAAATCCAATATGAAGAGTCAGGATGCAGATTCTAGAAGGAAACGCCCAGATGGACGGACCAGAAGAGGCCACGCGCGAAAGCGCGTGGCGAAAGATCAGACTGTGGCCGCGGAAACGCGGCCCAAGCCGCGTTTCCACGGTAATCCTGCCTTATCCATCTACCAGTTTTCGTGGAGGAGTTTATCCGGGACTCTATCACCGTCTGCACCTATAAATACCCCTGCAGGCGTAGCAGAGAGGGGATCCAGAGAAGATTAGGGTTTTTCTTTAGCTTTTTCTTAAATTTCTGCACGTTGTAATTTCTTTTTAAAGGCTTTGTGGAGAAGAAGGAGCTTGTATTTGGAGACATTCTTTCGAATAAAGGTTACTTTCTTTTGCATATTTAATTCTTGTCAATTTTTATTTCTTTTCTCTGTGTTTATTTGCTTCGGTTTTCATCTGTGATCTCTTGTTTTCTTTCTTCTTCTTTTCTTCTAATTAAAAAAAAGAAAATAAAAAAAATATAAAAAAATAATTATAAAAAAAATATGATGTCTAACTAATTATTTGTGTGGTTTGCTGATCACTTAAGCAACCCTAGGGCAAGTTAGGATGTGAATCGATTGATGACCATTTTTTAGAAACCCTAGGTTTAATGATTATTATTCTTGAAGATTAAACTGATAATTAGATTTCTTAATCTAGGTTGCACATTTAAAAGACTCCTCATGACTTCATACTTAAGAACTAGGACAGCCTAAATTTAAGATTAATCTTTTCTTAAGCTGTACTTAGATGTTAGGATGAAACATTGTTTAGTTTTTAATAATGTAACTTAGTTAGAATCTTGTATCGTCTTTTCTTACTTGAATCATTCTTAATAACCTAGGGTGAATCACATTTATCTCAAGATGAAATTCAACATCCAAGACTTGCATGGTGGGTTGTGGTAGTAGATCAGTAAAACCATACTTCTTTATTCATATACACTTCAAATCTAATCCTTTCTCTGTTTTATTCAAAGCATACAGAGGAATCGGCCGAAAAGCTTGCATCGCATCCTTCCCTGAGGATCACGACCCGCTTTGGCCCTTGCTACAGCGAATAGCATTGAGACTAAGAACTCTACAACTCATTCTTCTTATTTACAAATTCTTAAATCTCAATCAAAATTTTAGCGCCGTTGCCGGGGAAGGAACGGCACGATTTTCTCAATCTAATTATTTTTTATTCTTTCTGTTTGCAGATACAGAGAACAGGAAAACAAAGCAGCAGCAAGGACACATAGCAACTCTGTGCCTCTGTCCTCGAAGGCAGAGCATCAGCCTACTTCAGAGCCGCGGGTCCGCGACAAAAGCCGCGTTTCCGCGGCCTGAGTAGTTGACTACTCATAAAGTTTTCTGCAGGTTGCTCAGAATTGCAAATACTACTTACTGCTGTGATATATTTTCTTTGTGATCACTCTGCAACTGCTAATTAATAACATTAACCCATTTGTTGATAATAAAAAAAAATTAGACTCTTGCATTTAGGGCACGTGTCTATTTTAATTTTTTAATTCTGTTGAAGAGTGCTGGCGACAAGGTACGTCTGCATTGCATATAGATTAGGAAACACTCTTGGCTGTTTACTGCTTTTTGAGTGATTACTTCTCTACTGCTTTACACGTACACAAAATAGCTTAAGGGCATAACCCATAAAAAAGATAAGGTGGGGATTTCATCACCCTTCCTTGGCCCAAAAATCATATCCGTCACACTCACAACCCTAACCTTAAGTAAAATTTGACTAGACGTTGGCCCTAGGTTAACTCAGACTCAATAGGAGATTGACCTAAGGAGGAAAATTGTTCGAAATTAACTCTTGTCAAATCGGTGTCTAGGCAGGGGATTGAGGGCCGAAAGCCCGAAGAACGGTGGTTATTTAATTAAGGAACGTCTCTGACGGAAAACCTCCCACCGGTCTTGCCACCTGCCTGGTCGATTAGCTTATGGTTAACGTCGACAATAGACCTCCTAAGGACAGTCTAAAGTTAGGAGTCGTCTAGGTCAAGGATTACCCTAGAATAGGATTTTTTTTTGTTGTTTGTTTTTCTTTTTTTGGTTGATTGGGTGAACTTGGTTGCTAACTGTGCATGCCCATTTGGTCGAGAGACCCACTTACATCCAGGCTAACTAGGACTAGTTCACCACCCGAGCTAAAGCCCGACTCACACATGGCACAACCGCCATCACTCCAAGATAGGTTCTATCCTTTTAGAACCTCTCTTCCTTCTTGCATCAAGCTTACTAATGAAGGTATTGACCCATTTGAGCTTAAGCCACAATACATCAACACCCTTCCCAAATTTCATGGACTTGAATCCGAGAATGCATACTTCTTCATAAGGGAATTTGAGAAAGTATGTCTCATGATGAATATTCCTAAGTTAGGAAAAGATGCCATCAAACTTAGGTTTGTCCCCTTTGCTTTAAAGGATTTAGCAAAGAAGTGGCTCTACAGTTTAGAGGTCGGTTCTATATCTTCTTGGGATAATTTCGCTAAGGCCTTCTTAAAGAAATTTTATCCCGTTCACAAGACTGCACTGATTAGGAAGAATATCCTACAGTTTAAGCAAACAGCAAATGAACCTTTTTGGAAATACTTCGAGCGTTTTAAGGACCTCCTTGCCTAATGCCCTCACCATGGGATAGAGAAATAGCGACTTTGCCAAGTTCTATATGATGGATTAGATTATCCAACTAAAACACTGTTAGAATCCATGTGTCAAGGAGGATTTCTGCAAAAGAATGAAGATGAAGGATGGTTATTGTTTGAGGAATTAGCTGAAAATACCATCCAATGAGAACCTACTCCGGAAAAATTTAGGACTAATGACCCTACTTCTTCTAAAGGAGGTATCCATTCCATTGAGGCTAACGTAGCAACCGATGCTAAGTTAGCTGCTGTTATGCGAAGACTAGAGGCCCTTGAAACTAAAGAGCCAGTCTCTGTGAACCAAGTCAGCCCAACATCTTCGGCGGGCTGTACTTATTGTCAAGATATGAACCATGTGTTCGAGGAATGTCCTGTCTTTATTGCGCATCAAAGCTTGCCCGAACATATGAGTGCGGCCTTCACAAGGCCTGCCAACAATCCTTATTCGCCCACCTACAATCCTGGTTGGAGAAATCATCCCAATTTTTCATGGGGCCCGAGCAACAATGAGCAGACTAGGCCCAAATTCTCCAACAATTTCCAAAATCCGCCCTATCAGCAAAGTTTTCTTAGTCAAAATCCTCCACCCTCTTTCCAATATTCGCAAATGGAAACAAGGCTCTCCAACATGGAAAGAAAGGTGGACACTCTAGTTAAAAGCCATGACACACTGGCTCAAGTATTGACTAGGATAGAGATCCAATTGAACCAACAAGAGAGACAGAGGGGTACCCTACCGAGTCAACCATTGCCAAATCCTAGGAATCCTAGGCCAGCCAATGAGGCTCAAGACCCAAATCAGTGTCATATGGTTCATACACTCAGATCGGGGAAACAAGTTGATAATCAAGTATCCATGCCATAGGATCCATCTCAGTCATCCATTCCATCTAGCTCCACTCCTTCTCCATCCAGCTCCAATGAAACTGAGGTTGAAAAGTCAGCAGGTCAGGTGCACCAGCCTATAGCTCCATTTCCAAATAGGCTTAGAAGCAACAACAATGCACATATGGAGAAATTATTAGAGGTGTTCAATCAAGTTAGGCTCAACATTCCACTTCTTGATGCAATCCAACAAGTCCCTAGTTATGCCAAATTCCTTAAGGACATGTGCACCAAGAAAAGAAAGACTAATGTGCCTAAGAAGGTTTTTCTAGCCACTAACATTAGTGAGCTATTGTCCAACCAGATCCCTATCAAGTATAAGGACCCTGGTTGCCCCACCATCTCTTGCACCATAGGTCGAGCCGAAATCAATCGAGCACTCCTCGATTTAGGAGCTAGCATCAATTTGCTCCCTTTCTCCGTATATCAACAACTTGGATTAGGTGAATTCAACCCAACCCAAGTTACTATTCAGTTGGCTGACCGCTCAATCAAATTTCCTAAGGGAGAGATCAATGACGTCCTCATACGGGTAGGAGAATTCATTTACCCAGTCGATTTCATTGTCTTAGAGACACAACCTGTGTCTAATCCTAGGTCCCAAACTCCTGTCATCTTAGGAAGACCGTTCCTAGCAACCACAAATGAAATCATAAATTGTAGAAACGGATCCATGAGACTGACTTTTGGGGATATGACCAAGGAAGTCAATGTTTTCAACCTAGGTAAGCATCCCTACGATGTGACCGACCAACCCTTTGAGGTTAACTTCATTGAGAACATGACGAGTGAGCAAATGAGGAGATCATACTAGAGTCAGAGGAAGAGGAAGACTTAGAAGCAAGTGATCTCAGCCTTGATGAGATCGAATGGGAATCAAATCTGAGTTCTATAGAGATGGGAGATTCTAGCTTAACTCCTCCACCCATCGAGCCACCTTCTTCTTTGGAGTTAAAGGCCTTGCCTAAACATCTTAAGTACGCCTACCTAGGTGAACAAGAGACGTTACCGGTCATAGTTGCATCTAATTTGACTAATAGGCAAGAGGAGGACCTACTGGCAACCCTTAGGAGACATAGGGAAGCCATTGGTTGGACTATGGCAGATATCAAGGGACTGAGCCCTACGATAGTCCAGCATCGTATCCATCTAGAGGAAGGGGTTAGACCGAAGAGGGACCCACAGCGTAGGCTAAACCCACTTATGCAGGAGGCTGTACAAGCCGAAATAGTGAAACTGTTAGATAATGGGATCATTTATCCCATTTCCGATAGCGAATGGGTTAGCCCAATGCATGTGGTCCCTAAGAAGTCCAGCTTTACTGTGGTAGAAAACGACAAGCATGAGTTAGTGCAAACACGATTGCCTACCAAGGTTAGAGTATGCATAGACTACCGCAAGTTGAACGCAGCCACTAGGAAAGATCATTTTCCCCTCCCATTTATTGACCAAATGCTGGAAAGATTAGCCGGTCATGAGTACTACTGCTTCTTGGACGGTTATTCTGGGTATAACCAAATCCCTATAGCCCCGGAGGACCAAGAAAAGACAACGTTCACGTGCCCATTTGGGATATTTGCCTACCGTCGAATGCCTTTCGGCTTATGCAATGCCCCCGCCACATTCCAACGTTGTATGTTAAGCCTGTTTTCTGATATGGTCGAGCGTTTCTTAGAGATTTTCATGGATGACTTCTCTGTCTATGGAAATTCATTTGACCAGTGTCTCCATCACTTGGAGCTAGTGCTAAGTAGGTGCACCGAAAAGAACTTGACCCTCAATTGGGAAAAGTGTCACTTCATGGTGCAGCATGGGATGGTCCTAGGTCATGAGATATCTAGGGAAGGGATTAAGGTAGACAAGGCCAAGGTGGAGATCATAGCCAAACTTCCACTTCCACGATGCGTGAAGGACATTCGGTCTTTCTTAGGATACGCTGGGTTTTATCGTAGGTTCATTAAGGATTTTAGCAAAATTGCTAGACCCCTTACAAACCTTCTAGCTAAAGACGTGCCCTTCATCTTTGATGATAGGTGCAATAGTGCGTGGGAGAAATTGAAAGTGGAACTTATCTCTGCTCCTATCATCTCACCTTCGGACTGGTCCAAACCTTTTGAGATCATGTGCGATGCCTTAGATTTTGCGATAGGTGCTGTCTTAGGACAGCGTAAGGATAATAAGCAGCACGTGATCTACTATTCGAGTAGGACGTTAAATGATGCCCAAATGAACTATACTACAACCGAGAAGGAATTCTTGGCTGTAGTGTTCGCTTTGGAGAAATTCCGCCCATACCTACTTGGGACTAAGACCACGATCTTCACTGACCATTCTGCACTTCGATACCTTATGCTCAAAAAAGATGCGAAGGCCCGACTCATTCGTTGGATCCTTCTCCTTCAAGAATTCGATCTCAAAATTCAAGATAAAAAAGGTGTCGAAAATGTCGTAGCAGACCATCTCTCTCGTGTGCCAAACGCACCTTCTGACGAACTGCCCATCAATGACAACTTCCCCGATGAACAACTTCTAGCCATCTCTAAGGAACCGTGGTTTGCTGACATAGTGAATTACTTAGTCACAAACCAAACACCACCTAATTGGTCAAAACAGGATAGATACCGATTCTTGTCTCAAGTCCGGTATTACATGTGGGAAGATCCTTATCTTTTCAAATATTGTAGCGACCAAATCATTAGGAGATGTGTCCCCGACGAGGAAACTAGAAGCGTTCTAGCTTTTTGTCATGAGTTCGCTTGCGGTGGACATTTTGGTCCCCGCAAAACTGTCGAAAAGATCCTGCAAAGTGGCTTTTATTGGCCAACCGTGTTCAGAGACGCATTTGAGTATTGCAAAACTTGCACAAGATGTCAAATGATAGGAAGAATTTCCAAACGAAATATGATGCCCCTAAATCCAATTCTAGAAGTAGAACTTTTCGATGTCTGGGGCATCGATTTTATGGGACCCTTCCCTAATTCGTTTGGGCACCAATACATCTTGTTGGCCGTAGACTACGTGTCAAAATGGGTTGAAGCTGTCCCTTGCAAGACAAATGACAACAAAGTTGTTGTCAAATTCTTGAAAGATAATATCATCTCACTCTTTGGAATCCCTCGAGCCATCATTAGTGACAATGGCACACATTTTTGCAATAGAACTTTTGAAGCTCTTATGCGAAAATATGCCATAACTCACAAGTTGTCTACGCCCTACCATCCTCAAACTAGCGGACAGGTAGAAGTTTCTAATTGGCAAGTCAAGCTCATCTTGGAGAAGATTGTGAATCAGAATAGGAAGGACTGGTCCACCAAACTGGTGGATGCCCTATGGGCATATAGGACTGCCTTTAAGATGATTCTAGGAATGTCTCCGTACAGACTAGTCTTTGGAAAGGCTTGCCACCTTCTTGTTGAGCTAGAGCACCGGGCCCTATGGGCAATTAAGCAGCTAAATTTCGATCTAGATAAGGCCGGTGAGCTTCGAAAATTGCAAATTTCTGAACTAGAGGAATTAAGGAATGAAGCATACGATAATGCGAAGATTGCGAAGGATAGGGTTAAGGTTTTTCATGATAAGTTCATCACGAGAAAAACTTTTGTCCAAGGATAAAAAGTTTTACTCTATAACTCTAGACTTCATTTCTTTCCCGGCAAGTTGAAGTCAAGATGGACAAGGCCATTCATTGTTAAGACGGTGTTTCCACACGGAGCCATAGAGATCTACGATCCCAAAAATGGCAATGCATTCAAGGTAAATGGTAAACGTCTTAAAATCTTTTTGGAGTCTGTACCGGAAGCTAATGCGGCCATGGGTCTTTTTGACCCACTGTATCGGTAACTATATCTTTCTGCCAGTTCATGCATCCATGCATTTCATTTATACATTAGGGACAATGCATGAAACAAGTGTGGGGGAAGGGTATGTAATATATATATATAAAAAATAAAAAATAAAAAAATATATTTTTCTCTTTATTTGTTCTAACATTTCTAACCAAAAAAAAAATTATTTTATAAAAAGGACAGTATTTTGACTTATTTTTTTTTGAAAGAAACCTAAGTTAGTTTTAAGGATTAAGAAAATCATGATTAGGATTTCTAAAGACTTGGTCAAAATAAATAAATTGTTTAAGTTTTAGGTATAGGAGGAGAAATTGAATAAGTAATTAGTCTTGATTTTTACCTTAATGAAATGTGCATACCTAATGCATATCTAGGATTCTAAGACAAAGACCCTTGTGCCTCATATATATATAAAAAAAAATCAATCACTAATTAAGCTGGATACATGTGCCTCATGAAGCATAAGTATTCACGCCTAAAGGTGAGTTAATAAATAAAGTCCTTAGTTTTGTGGCCTAGTTCACTCGAATTTGAGTCCGCGGGGTGTTTTCTCACCTGGTACCCTAAAGCCGACTGGTTTGGGAGTCATCGACTTTAAGTTCGCTACCGGGTGGATTAGAAAGCCTAAACTAAGAAATATTATATATGTATTAACACATCTAATAGTCAATTAGTTAGGTATGAGGGCCTCAAGAAGCCTTGATACTTACACGAAAGAAAATTAGATGAGTTATATTTATTAAAAAAAATTTAATTATGAGGCATGAGAGTCCAAGTTAAGGAATTCTTAGATTCACAAGGGTGCGTATGACTTTTGGTAAGAAAAAGATTATACAAACATTCAATTTTAATCCTTACCTAAAATGAATAACAATTGACTTTATTAAAGACTAAGTTTAAGAATGAATAAAAATGATAATCCTAAAACTTATAGATTACTTAGTCTCTTCAAATATAAGTCAAATATTTTCCTTTTATGGATTTTATGGGTGTAATCCGCTGAAAACCCTCACGAGACAACAATCGTCCTCTAGGGTAACCTAGGGGTTTAACGGCTTGTTGCACATGCTAAGTGCAACCGTGATTCCTACGAAAGTGAGTTAGGATAGATTAATTTTTCTTTTTTGATTTTTACTCGAGGACGAGCAAAAAGATAAGTGTGGGGGTGTGATTGGTAGTGAAAAATGCATAATTGTCATCATATTTACTATCATATTTTCACATTTATTCATATAATAATGCACATTTATTAATATTTTGTTATTTAATGTGTGCAGGCCTTGAGTGTTGAATTAAATAAAGAATTAAAGCTTAATGAAGCCCATATCCAAGCCCAAGTCCAAGCCCAGGTGTAAAAGTGCAATTACAAGAAGTCAAAAGTGCAAATACAAAGTGTAAATATTGCAAATACTACAAAGAGGGAAAGGATAGAATTCTATTCAATCCTAAATGCTTGGTGGATGAGGATAAATAAGAGTGCAAGGATGAGATTCGTTTTTGAAGGAAGTTGGATAAAGGGTAACTTGATTTCTAAGTTATCTTGAAAAATCCAATATGAAGAGTCAGGATGCAGATTCTAGAAGGAAACGCCCAGATGGACGGACCAGAAGAGGCCACGCGCGAAAGCGCGCGGCCAAAGATCAGACTGTGGCCGCGGAAACGCGGCCCAAGCCTCGTTTTTGCGGCAATCCTGCCTTATCCATCTACCAGTTTTCGTGGAGGAGTTTATCCGGGACTCCATCACCTTCTGCACCTATAAATACCCCTGCAGGCGCAGCAGAGAGGGGATCCAGAGAAGATTAGGGTTTTTCTTTAGCTTTTTCTTAAATTTCTGCACGTTGTAATTTCTTTTTAAAGGCTTTGTGGAGAAGAAGGAGCTTGTATTTGGAGACATTCTTTCGAATAAAGGTTACTTTCTTTTGCATATTTAATTCTTGTCAATTTTCATTTCTTTTCTCTATGTTATTTGCTTCAGTTTTCATCTGTGATCTCTTGTTTTCTTTCTTCTTCTTTTCTTCTAATTAAAAAAAAAGAAAATATAAAAAAATATAAAAAAATAATTATAAAAAAAATATGATGTCTAACTAATTCTTTGTGTGGTTTGCTGATCACTTAAGCAACCCTAGGGCAAGTTAGGATGTGAATCGATTGATGACCATTTTTTAGAAACCCTTGGTTTAATGATTATTATTCTTGAAGATTAAACTGATAATTAGATTTCTTAATCTAGGTTGCACATTTAAAAGACTCCTCATGACTTCATACTTAAGAACTAGGACAGCCTAAATTAAGATTAATCTTTTCTTAAGCTGTACTTAGATGTTAGGATGAAATATTGTTTAGTTTTTAATAATGTAACTTAGTTAGAATCTTGTATCGTCTTTTCTTACTTGAATCATTCTTAATAATCTAGGGTGAATCACATTTATCTCAAGATGAAATTTAACATCCAAGACTTGCATGGTGGGTTGTGGTAGTAGATCAGTAAAACCATACTTCTTTATTCATATACACTTCAAATCTAATCCTTTCTCTGTTTTATTCAAAGCATACAGAGGAATCGGCCGAAAAGCTTACATCGCATCCTTCCCTGAGGATCACGACCCGCTTTGGCCCTTGCTACAGCGGATAGCATTGAGACTAAGAACTCTACAACTCATTCTTCTTATTTACAAATTCTTAAATCTCAATCAACGGTCCGATTCAACCAAATCTTTTGGAAAGAAAAATTTATTACAGGTCTACCCAATTTATTTTCACAACGAGTTTTCACCAGTATTAAAAAGGCCATGGGAATTGAAGATGATAATATTGATTTTAGTACTATTACATACGGTCAATTATTTGCATTCGTTAAAAAGGAAGCACTACTAGCCTGTCAGAAATTAAATTTCAAGCCAAATACGGTAATAAACGAAAAGAAATGTGCCCTTTCTGTGAAGCATTTGGCATCACAGGAATAAAAACTCCCTCAATAGAAAAGAAACACAAACAAAAAATGATTCCTTATAAAAAGCATAAGCCAAAGAAATACAAATATTCTCGAAAACATTCAAACGAAGATTATTATCAATCTAAAAGAATTACTTGTTATAAATGTTGCAAACCTGGTCACATCGCAAGTAAATGTAAATTAAAAGGCAAAAATAGAATTAATGAAATCATAGACAATCTATCAGATATAGATTCAAACATAAAAGAAAAATTTAAAGAAAAATTATAACTCTATTCTGAAATTAATAAAATATCTGAAGATGATGGATTTTACTATTCTTCAAGTTCTAGTGACCATACGTGTACATGTAAACAAATTAATATGATTAATACAAGAAACACTCTAAAATTACCTAAGGCAAAAAATTTAAAAAAAGATTCAAAAGAATTGATATTCGATATGATACAACAGATTCTAGACCCGGAAAAACAAAAAGAACATTTAGAAAAATTGAAAACCCTAATAATCAATGAAGAAGACAATACGGATAAACTAATTCAACCTTTTAGTATCTCAAAACTTTTTGAGACCTATCCCGTAAATACAACCTTGAAGCCCCAACCAAATAGCATTCATGAACTTCGAACAGAAATAAAATTATTAAAAGAAGAAATAAGAATATTAAAGAAAATTTAAGCCAAATAGAAACAAAAAATTTAGCATACGAAACCCAAATGTGCCTTATTCAGACTCAACTCGATAAAGGTAAAGAAATTGCAATCATATCGGAAGAAGAGTTACCTTTCTCATTAAACGAAATCACCATTTCAACCACTGAACCCTCCGACTCTAACTTCATTTCAACTATTAAGGGATTCACATATCAGAAATGGTTTGTATTCATAAATATTACAATTCACAATTCTAAATTCACAATATTCATAGGGGAACCATAACACCAATCAATAGATCAATAGAATTTGCAAACAAATTTCCCGATGAAATTAAAGATAAAACCCAGTTACAAAGATTTTTAGGATGTTTAAATTACATATCTGATTTCATCCCAAAAATATGAATAATTTGTGCACCACTATTTCAAAGACTCCAAAAAAATCCACCAGCATGGTCTGATAAGCATACTCAAATAGTCAAACAAATTAAAGAGAAAGTCCATTCATTACCATGTCTATGCATTCCTCATCCTCATGCATTCATGATAGTTGAAACAGATGCATCGAATATAGGATATGGTGGCATATTGAAATAAAGATTTCAACAAACATCTCATGAGCAACTGGTTAGATTTCATTCTGGTGTATGGCTCGGTCCTCAAAAATCTTACTCCACCATCAAAAAAGAAATTCTTTCCATTGTTCAATGTATTTCTAAATTCCAAGATGATCTTCTGAATAAAAAATTCCTTCTCCGAATTGATTGTCAATCCGCTAAATTTATTCGTGAAAAAGATGTTCAAAATATTGTATCTAAGCAAATTTTTGCTACATGGCAAATTTTTGCTACATGGCAAGCCATTCTTTCTATTTTTGATTTTGATATAGAGTATCTTAAAGGTTCAAATAATTCCTTACCCGATTTCCTAACTCGTGAATTCTTAACCACAAATTCAAAATGAGTACCGACAAAGGTAAATCT